>NW_025903123.1:255614-310091 GCF_018835915.1 Vigna umbellata
CCACTCTTTTCAGTTCCACTCTTTTTTTTACTTCCTCCTCCTTTCCTCACAACTAGCAGTAGATTTCAAATTTAAAAAAGACTGCATGTTCAGAGCAGCATATTCATCATTCATAATTTTGAACAATTTAAACACTTGTATCAAATTAAATTAATTAACAATTGATCCCTCTAGTTTTCAACAAATTGATGTAATATCATCTGACAATCTTGAAGATTTGGAACTGATCGACATCATCTCTGTGGCAGTAGAGAATCCAGAGATAGTGCAACACCAGCAAACATGAGCCCCGTAAGAAAAGATATGGGAATACAAGTCAGTTTTACAAATGTGGCACAGTGGCACTATCTTTTCTGACAATAGAAACAATGAAACAACAGGAGGACTGAATTTTTTTATTTGTTTCAATTAGAAATTTCAAACATATGAATGATATTGTTAAAGTTGAAACTAGTGGGACCAAAAGTGTAATTAATAAGACATTTTTCATATTTCTTAATTCTTTAGGTTTTTAGTTCTACAGTAGTGCTGCCTGAACTAACGGTAATTGGTTAAAAGATCTTATCAAAATGGTAGAAGATAAACAGTAGCAATGAAAGAAAAACACATTATTTGATATATACTTAGCAGAACATCACCGAAACTACAAGCGAGGAAAGACTTGGCGCGGTATTAGTTGTGGTTTGATCTTAGTCACGATGAATGTAGAAATACGGAAAAAACTTAGTAAAGGCAACCAGAGCCATACCTCCTTGTACATATGACAGCCTCTTTGTAGAACTGTTTTTTTGAAATATACCCCGTTTTTTCTAACTTAGCAATAGCATAGGACACTTTGAGCTGCAACAGAGTAAAACACAAAGCTTGATTAATGTGTTATGATAGGCTCCATAAAATAAAAGGTCCAGGGTCAATATTTCAGAGTGTTGATTTTCAATTTTCTTTTCTTTCCACTCTGTTATAAAAGAGAATATTAGAAGAAAAACGGAGGAAGATGTACTCAACAAAGGAAAATATTCTCCCGACAAGGCAAAATCGGCATGCCGATTCTCCAAGAAGTGGGTGTAAGAAAAGAGAGAAGAATGGCAATCAAAATAAAAGGATCCAAGGGACAAAACTTTCAGAGTGATTTCCATTTTCATGTTCGTTTCCAATCTATTACTAAAAGAGAATATTTAGGAGAAAAGGAGAAGAATGAGTCAAAGAGAGAAAAATAATCTCCCCTTCAAAGAAAGCAACAATCTTCTGTGATTATCCAAGACTGGGTGTAAAGAAAAGAGAATGGAAAGAACAATTTGGATGAATGATTACATTAATATAGTTTGGTCCTATTCTCGAAATTTGGGGAAATAATGCAAAACAAAATTAAAATAATTTATATGCATAATCACCTCAAGAATTATGTCAACTTTTGTTCTTCTCCAACCACTTATAGTGAACCATCTGATGATACAGAGAAATTATACATAAGATCATGATAAATCATTATCATAGTTTATAAGGAAATGTAATGCTTATACACGGAAGGCATATCAAAATGGTAAAGAAAATAACTAGAAAAAGGCATAAAGAATTCTAAATGTTAAAATAAAAACATAAATAGCAATGCAAATTTCAAATTTATATACACACACCCACATACACAACACTAGAGTCTGTTTGTGACGACAAGCCATGTATAAACCATAGAGATTTAAAACCACTGAGATCTAACCTCTTCCAAAATGGGATTTTTTCACGAGGTTCATAAGGTTCATAGATAAATCCAGGACTTGATAGGGATATTTGTTGACCCTGCATCAATGATATGATAGCAAAGCATCAAAATAATTACCAGATCAGTAAATTAATGCCTTGTTTGACATATGTTTCTGTTTTTAATTTTTAAAACAGTATGAAATTTAAGATAAGATAACATTTTGAAAACAGAATGAATGAAAAATTTGTCCCATTGGCAGGACAACTCTAAAAGTTGTTGAACATTGGCGAGGGTTCCTGCACTCATACAATTATGAATTGTTACTTTTTCTTCATAGAAATGATACATGTATTGTTGTTAGATAAAAACTGGCAATTTAGTGAATGTACATATTTAACAGTTATGCCACATGATTTTATGGCAACTTGGTACTGGAAATACTTTTAGACTGTTTCTATATTTTAGACCATTCAAAATTGATCTTGTAGGATAGTTTTTAAAACTCAAAAACAGAAATCAAACAATCTCAAATGATCACATGAACAGTCTAGAAAATAGAATATTAGAAGTGATAGAATGTTTTAAATAAGGACACTACGCTTATTTAAATTATAAAATTTCAAAAGTATGAATAGATTCCAATTAAAGGTTATCATTAACTATAGAAACATACGCATCCTTTCTAAAACTTGTTCTCTTAGAGATCGTTACTTCTGACTAAATCTAATCATCCATGTTTATCTATTTGAAGAATCAGGAAAGCGCCTAAGTGACATTGAGGTGAGATCTTCTAATCTATTCCATCAGTCTTTGTAAAAGAGTAACTTAGCTTCTGCTCTTTTCTCTCTAGTTTCAATCACGTTTTCCAATGCATGGTGATGTTGCTATATGCATTTGTTGTTTGAGTCTTCCATTAGTTTCTCTATTTATCAGTGGTTTTAACGGTATAACCCTGATCATGATTCGGTGTTTTTGTAGGAAAGATAGAGTCATTTGAGCTTCTACAAGTAAGGAAAGTTCATACCTTGTTTCTAAAGTTTTAGGTAACTTTGTAATATGATTTGGTATGTAGGAATTGTATGGAAACCATTGTTGAGATCTGTTTTTTTCTTATGTGTCAATTGTGTACATGTCTGATTATAGTTTGGTTTGATTCTTGTTATAAGTATTTTTTCTTTATCTTGCTGTATATCTTCTTATCCTGGGTTTTTGATGAGCGAGAAAATACAATTTTCTGTTTTTGATTGGTCATTTTGCTGCTGAACTTTGGTTTAGTAATAGGTTAAGGTGCTGGTTGGAAATTTGTTAGGGTATAAGGTGGGAGGTAATGAGAAGGAGAAGAAAGGTAGGAGGGAAGTGAGGCCAACGGTATTGACCGTAAAGGCCGAACGGTGGAAGACATGGAGAGGTTAGGCCGAAGGTGGAAGGCATGGAGAGGTTAGGTCGGACGGTGGACAACGGGGCGTGACCAGGCCAACGGTGGGAAGCAGAGAGAATATTCAGTATAAGTTAATAAGAGTAAATAAATATAGTATAAGTTAATTATAGTAAATAAATATATATTCAGGAAATATTCAATATAAGATTTTATAATTAAGGATATATGCTAGGATAATATACGGAGAGATTTTAATCTTACTATATGGATTTTCTATCATATTTAATATAAATATCCCAATTTAATAAAATATCTCTCCGTATATTAGCCTAGCATATTCCTTAATTCTAAATTATCTTATATTGATATTTTCCTAATATATATTTTATTTACACCTAATTAACTTATACTATATTTATTTACTCTAATTAACTTATACTAAATATTCTCTCTGCTCATATACTTTCCAACCCTTATTATTACCCCTACCTTAGATCGTAACATTAATGTTAGGGTATAAGGTGGGAGGTAATGAGAAGGAGAAGAAAGGTAGGAGGGAAGTGAGGCCAAACGGTATTGACCGTAAAGGCCGAACGGTGGAAGACATGGAGAGGTTAGGCCGAATGGTGGAAGGCATGGAGAGGTTAGGTCGGACGGTGGACAACGGGGCGTGACCAGGCCAAACGGTGGGAAGCAGAGAGAATATTCAGTATAAGTTAATTAAAGTAAATAAATATAGTATAAGTTAATTATAGTAAATAAATATATATTCAGGGAAATATTCAATATAAGATATTTATAATTAAGGATATATGCTAGGATAATATACGGAGAGATATTTATATTAAATATACGGATATTTATATTAAATATTAAATATAAGGATATTTATATTAAATGTATATATATTCTAGAGAAATATTTAATAAGAGATGGGCGGGAAATAATTAATATAAATAAAGTTTGAGTCTAGGGTTAAAGACATGCTTTTGATTATTGAGTTTTGTGACAGACATTATTGTCTTGTGAGGGAGGTTATGCTTTCAAAGTAATTGAAGGAGGTTATGCTCCCAATTATTGTTTACCCTTGTTTATTCATATATTACCATCAATAAAAGAGATTCATTCATCCAATATCATTTGTTTATTGTTCTGTTACGTGTGAGAGAGTGTGAAAGGTTGTATTTGGCTAGTTTACGTACTCAGGTACGTAACAAAATTGGTCTAGAATTGGCGGTTTGACAGGTGAAATTCTTTGAGAATCGTTTATTAAATGAGCTTGATGTTAGAAGCCCGAGTTTGTGCCATTAGAACTTGGTTAGCTTTGCTTATTGCTGGAAATTGGTCATTTGGTATGTTGTTTGGGTTTTTGGTTGTTACTGGTTTGATCTGATGGACTGAATTGTTGACCAATAGAGCAAATTGGTATTCAATATGATGTTTAAACATGTTTTCAAATCAATCACAATGTTAAGAATACCAATTAGGTCATTGGGATAGGTCTTGAGTGCAATCAGATCAAGAATCAAAGTTTATGGCTTCTAGTGTGATGCTGAGTGGCCCCATGTGGCGCTAAGCTCTGCAAAGTCAGAGAGTCTCTAAGCTCCAGGGTGCTGAGCGTTGCGAAGTCAGAGGGCTCGTGTGTTATATGCCACTGAGCGGTGCTTTTGGACGTTGAGCGCCACTTCATCCTTGCAAGTCTAGACTCTTTTTCTCCTTACGCAAGGCAAGAGGTTGGCTCGCTGGGCACCAATTCTGGACGTTGGGCACTCCCTGTTTCATGTCTTTTTATGTTTTCTGTGTTTTTCTTATTCTTGTTTGGTTTGAACTGGTTTATATAGATTCAATGTCTACTTGTGTGGAATTATGGATGTTTTGTGGTTTGAGTTGAAAATAAGACTGATTTATTATTCTCAATCATAAAAAATACCCTCTATTTGTAATAATTTAATTATCCTAAAAAGGAAAATAAGGAAACTAGGAAAATAAAATAAAAGATTATATATTTATTTCCTCTAATTAGGAAGATTCTAAAGATATTATTTCAAATTACAACACTCCCCCTCAAGCTGGATTATACAAGATTGTATGAACCAAGCTTGGAATAGTCAAACTCAATTGTAGAGAACGTCAATAAACCAAATTGGACAGCAATGAACAAAAGTGAACTAGCACAATGAAACTTGAACTTGGACAGCAATGGACGAGGCAAACTAGCACCATACTGCAGGGACTGGATTGCCATCAATAGTGGCGAACAACAACAAAACTTCAAGAACATGATTTCCATGAGTAACATATGGGAGACCTTCAAAGGCTAACAACCACAAACCTGTAGGGACTTAACTAGCCTGAACAACAATGAACCTTTAGGGACTTAATTGCCCTAACAACAACGAACCTTTAGGGACTTAACTGCCCCAACAACAACAAACCTTCAAGAACTTCACTGTCCTAACCTTTAGGGACTTAACTGCCCTAACAACAACGAACCTTTAGGGACTTAACTACCTAACAACAACGAACCTTCAAGGACTTCACTGTCCTAACCTTTAGGGACTTAACTGCCTTAACAACAACAAACCTGCAGGAACTGAACTGCCCTGCAGCGGCTAACAGCAAAAAACCTATAGGGACTTAACCACCCTACAACGGCTGAAACTTTTCTTCCCCTCACGACTAAACGTCATATGCACGTCAATGACAGAACGTGAAGGTGGAAGAACTAGTGAGAACCGATCCGTACTTGGGGACAAATCTGAAACCCCTAACATCTAACGAGTCAAATCAGCGGGCGGTCTCATAGAACAACTCTCAGTGAGCTGTTACAACAAGGCATTGACGGTGCAAAGATCCTTTCACATGGCAGAAAGCAAAACACTTAGAACTTATTATGGCATCAAAAAACCAATGAAGTGAGGCAACGGCGTCCAAAGAGTCTGAGGTATAATGAGATCCCCCAACCTTAAACACGTCAACCCGGCAAGAAAGTGAATTAAGTGGTGTAGACAGGAAATGGCCAGGTTTGTTTTCCTGTGATAGGAAAACACTTGCAAGAGAGAATCACGGAACTGTAACCAGATGGTGGAGACACATCAGTGGCTCACAAGTTGAATCAACGGAGCAACAAGGAAAGGAAGAGCGATCGCTTGGTCCCAAGAAGGAGCGTACATGGATTCCAACTCCTCCAAGTTGGATTGGAGGTGGAACACCCGAAGATCAAAAGACTGGTCAAGGGTTGCAGAGAGATTGACAGTAGCTCGCAAAGCGACGCCACTCCCGTCTGTGGTGGTAGTGACTGACTGTAGCGGCGATTGACTGCGCCGACGCCGACTGTGGCATTAGCGGCATCAAAGTAGCGGAGAAGACAACAAAGGGTAGGATGAAAGACCAAACCAAAACGCAAAAACGAGAGGAGGTCCAGCGGTGCGGAAGTGTGCTTCGAGAAGACGAAGATGTTGTGAAGACAATGAAGATGGCAGCCATGGCTGCTATGGAGGGTCAGAACATAGAGATGGAGGTTCGGCGACACGACCGGTAGCGGCGCGTTGCGATTCCGACACCGAGAAGGCGGCGCATGACAAACACGCACCCGAGACCAGCTGTAGAAAGGCGACGCGTGGAGGCGTGTTGAGCGAAGTCTAGTCCTGACTCCGGCGGGGTTGGCCGTGGCTCAAGGAGGCGGTCCAGATCCGCTGGTCATCGGATGAAAGTGCGACGGTGGCCGACGGCAGACGGTGGTCGACGGCAGACGGTGGTCGACGGCAGAGAGCAGCGGTGCACGGCAGAGAAATCCGATCGTTGGTCGATGAGACCAGGAAATCAACATCGCCAGAGAAGGAGGACCGGTACTACACGATGAGGGGATCGGCTGAGGAGAGCGGAAAAATCGCCAGCGACGTTAACAACGGCGAGGAACGGGCCCTAGTGTGGCCGAAGCTTTACATCACTCTTTCAAGCAAGGAGAAAGAGGAAGATTTTCTGGCCATGAAGGGGTGTAAGCTTCCTTAGCGACCCAAAAAGAGAGCAAAACTCATCCAAAGAAGCTTACTTTTGGTGAGCCCTGGCGCGTGGTTGACTGATATGTGCCAAGAGAGATATGAAGTCAGGGAGAAGAAAAGAAACAAGAACTCTGTATTTGCTAATACTGGAAAAAAGACCAGAATTCTAAGGCAGAACTTGATTAGGGCAATTGGAGCCCATTAAAAACACATGTTAAAGAAGAGACTTTTAGGGGGCCGCCGTCATACATCAAAGACAGCGGAAGCTGATCAGACAAGCTCTGATACCAAGTTGAAAATAAGACTTATTTATTATTCTCAATCATAAAAAAACATTCTGATACCCTCTATTTGTAATAATTTAATTCTCCTAAAAAGGAAAATAAGGAAAATAAAATAAAACAAAAGATTATATATTTATTTCCTGTAATTAGGAAGATTCTAAAAATATTATTTCAAATTACAACAGTTTGTAAACATGGTTATATGTATGGTTAAAGAATGTTGTGAAAGGAATTCCAAGGGGGAAGTTCTTGTGGTTGTTTCAAGTAGTGTATGTATCAATGTAAAGATTCTGTATTGGGGGTTATCCTAGCATTCCAATAACCATCCAATCTCAAGTAGAGAAGGGTGGGTTATGTCGTGAGGAGTAACATGAGGTCCTAGTCTATGGCTTGATTCTTTTTCCATAATTGGTTGATGGATTAACCTTGTGTGGTAGCTTGGGTGGACAAACTGTTTCACCACTACAAGTGCAAAACTCACCAAAGTTCGACATTAGTAAATTTATCTAGATAGTCAACTCTAGAATGTAAGCTGATATGCTTAGGATTGTTTTATTTATCTGTGTTGATGTGTTTGGGATGTATGTTTCAGTTATATGTATGCTCTTTGGTAAATTAGCTTACCCTTCTTTTTGTGTCTGTTGGTTTGTTTCTTTTCTCTTTTTCAATAATCATCTAAATGGCGTGACTAGAGAAGGATGATTTTGTTGAGCAGGAGCTGGAGGGTGATGGTACAAATGTATAGACAGTAAGAGTAGTTTATGTGTACAGTTAATATTTTGTAAAACTCTAGTTAAACCTTAAGTTTTTGTATAGAAACTCTTAGTGTTAAAATGTCAGTTGTATATAAAGTTTGTTATTATGGTTATGAGTGGATAACTATAATGATATGTTATAGGTTTTCTACTAAGTTAACTGTTCTTGCTTATTAAATATGTGAGACTTCCATAGTAGTGTTAAAACTATTAAAAATGGGATGTTACAATCACATACAACTATTATAGATCAAATCCATTTGCACTATCCTTTTAAGTTGTACATAAATGCACAAATTCAAATAAGAGGGTAGCCTGAAATCCATCTAGCCATCAACTCTCTAGCTAGCTATTTTAGAGAACAAGACCCAAATGAGGCACATGCACTTACATCTAGCATATCCAGGTTTTAAAATGGAGGCTTCTCGGGTGGTCTGTTAATTGAAATGCTAATACGCTTTGAATCTTATGAAAATACTCTAAATTTATAAATAATCAAAATCTTTTAATGACTTAGCTTAACTGTAGCCATAAACTATATGTCTTAGTTTCCCCACACCATGTCATTGAAGTGTAGAAAAAACTTGTTTGAAGAATCCATTTACCTCAATTGGTATTTTTTTTTTCATTGAAAGGAAACAGGATAACTAATCCAGTTATTGAATTTCAATATTCAAATAAATGGATATATAATCCAGCATACAAGAAGTGCATAAATGAGAGAGGGATAGCAATCCTTAAAATCAACAGTTCCATAACTAAAGACTGAAGCCCAAAAGATATAGAAAACATTCATACAAAAAAGAACATCCCATAAATTTTATCTTTTGAATATCTTGGATAAAACACGTGTAGCATATACTATGTACCATGAAGAATAGCAGAAAACACTTGAGCGTCATAAAACAAAGAAAAGAAACGTAAGAGAGATACCACTTGCCGCGCTTGTGCTGGGGCTTTGGCCTGAGTAGTTATCATCCTCTTATCGTTCATGAAAATGGACAACTCAGTCGCCTAAGAGAAACATAAAAATGACAAAAAGCTTCAATCCCAAAAATCACGGTCCTAATAGATTAAAATGTTCAAAACTATTTACCATTGAAGATCGCAGTGTCAAAGATTTTACACCAGTAAAGGGAAAGCCATCTTGGCCCTTTAATAAATGAGGATAGAAGCTCCTGAAATTACCCTCAGAACCTGATCAGGCAAAAACTAACTTGAATGTAAACAAGTAGATGTTAAAGGCCAGTTCCTAATCGTTCACATACATCTCTCTTATAAAATCCCTTTCGCATAGAAATGAAGCAACAAAACAAATTTAAAGTAGATTACCGTTTGATATAGCAGAGGAATAAGTCTTGCAGCTAACGAGTCTGAAAATTTAAACACACCAAATTGATAGTAAGGAAATGCAAATTGCGCCATGACTTTCATTTCAAGGTCAGAACAACCATTTGGGTTGATAAAGAATATGCATTTTCTCAGATCCCGATGAAAGCAGTATTTTTACTCACAGATACGACGAAGATTCTCCAATTTGAGATGAACGATAAAGTGTGCGAACTAAATGTAAGCGTTTGAACGGCGTCGTCATCTTCAACATGGACTCAGAAACATTAATGTTACAATTACACCTTTGATAACAGATGAACGGAGGATGCAAGATTCACCTCCACACAGGTCTCTGGTTTTTCAAGGGTTTAAGCCTTCTTTCATTAGAAAAGGTAGGAGCTTAGAATTTAAGGAATTTCTTTTTTCACCCCATAAGTTGCTTCTGCACCCTGTAAGATTTAAAACTGTGTAGTTGTTTTAGTTTTAATTATTTTTTTTACTTTTGATTTTCAACAATCTTACATTTTTCTAGTTTTGAGTTTTTTTATTATTGTGTAATATGAAAAAAAAGAGTTATTACTCTGGAATTGTAAAATTCAAATTTGAATTGTGTAATGTTATTAATTAAAACATAAATTTGAGTAATGTTATTAATTAAAATATAAAATTGACTTCCATATTACTGTTTGAAACACAATTTTGTAAGGCTGTCTCACCTTACACTTCCAATAATTTCATATTATATCTCCAGTTTTAAAAAATAATTTTAGAAATTATATTTTTCTTTAACGAATTTTAAATTTCGATGAAACTTTGAAAATTTTTTTGTCAGATTTCAAAATTTAATAAAAAAAAATCATTTATTAAATTTCAAAATTTGATGAAATAAAAACAATGAAAGGTAGAGTATTTTGAATTGTAAAAGATAGTTTTAGAATTTTAGAAAAATTTGGAAGTGCAAGATGAAATGATTGGAACTGTAGGATGAAACAATCATTTTGTAATCTAACTTGCACAATTTGAAAGTCAAATGTGTAAGAGAATTCTATTCTTACTAAGACGAGCTTCAAAGAAAAAAAAAATATATATATGGTATTTTCATAAGTGTAGAGAGAAGTGGGAGGTGTAGAAGGAAAGTATTGGGTGTAAATAGAAAAAGTTTATAATTTACTTAGAAGAGTATTTGACTGGAAAGCATATTTTTCCTACACCCCATGATTACTACCTCCACCCCATACCAGCAACCAAATCTGCAACTGCTTCAAACTACACCTTCGTTTTCAATTGTCATCGTACTCTTCGATAGGTGAAAGAAAAAGAGAAATTTGTTCTAGAAAATATTATATATGTTGTGGAAAATATGTTCCAAAAGTCTTAATTCCAGAAATGTTGAAACATAAGAACGCATCTCATATGTTCATATGTTTCAAAAGTTTGATCTGGAAAGTTTATTTTGGAAAACTCATTTTGAAAAGCTTGTTTTCGTAGGAAAAAGGTGTTTTAAAAATCCTATTCTGAAAATCTTGTTTAAAATTTTTTACAATGCTTGTTTGGGAAGATTTTTGCAACCAGTAATCTAAAAGTCACCTTTAGAAGAATAAAATAGACACTATATTTTTACTTTATTTTGTTGACAAGAAAAATTAATCTAACTTAAACTAAAACAATTTTTAATCATGTGTTCGAATTAATTTCAACTTTTTATTTTTTTACAACATATCACTGTATAATTGAAAAAAGAAACACTATATATTTTACCAAATATTAATAAATCATATTAAGACTTTTAGGTTTTCAAAAGTTGGAGTTTGATTTTGCTGGTCATTATCCCAATGATGCCAATTAAGAAACATTAAATACATTATCATGTTAAACACTTTTAGTCACTACTAAAAAAGTGGGTCAAGTGACTTCTATATGTTCAGTACTATTAATTTCTTGAATTCTTAAATAGAGCATTTTGAATAACATTTTTAGAAGAAAATAATTTTTGTTATCATCCAAAATTGTGCACTTGAAAGCTTTAACACAACATTACAAATATATCTTTAAGCCACGTGAGAACTCTAAGCAAATTATTTATTGTCTGCTGTTAGGTAAAGCTAATTTGTGTCCTCTAACATTGGCACAAAAACAATACATATTGGTTTCTTTTCAAAAGAATCTAATAACAAGATCAAGAATCCTGTTTCTGCTACAGATTTGGCACATTATTGCTCACGGGCAGCCCAAACAAATAATAATAAAAGGATGAATCTGTTCACTGCATGTAACGCATACCGAGAACATGTGGGATTTGTTAAAGCTAATGCATCTGTCTTTTCACTCTCGTTGGATTGCATGGAAACAGTTGTCATTGATATGTGTAAAGGTTCACGGGAAGCATTCTAATACAAGATAAACCATCTCTTTAACTTATGGAACAGTCTTTGAATAATGCAATAAGTCTGGTTTTGTTGAAAAGCATAGAGTCTAGCTATAGTTGGTATTCTGTTTGTGTTATTGGTATTTGGCAGGAATAAAATGAGAGTTGCCATGGATTCTAAGAATGTTGTTGCTTTTCAAGTTGTTACATTTTGCTTGTGTTTGGCTGCTGCAAATTCGATTGATTTCAGTTACCCTGCAGTTTTCAACTTTGGTGATTCAAACTCAGACACAGGTGAACTTGCTGCAGCTATGGGATTTTTAGTTTCCCCGCCTAATGGACAGAAGTACTTCAAAACCCCATCTGGGAGGTTCTGTGATGGACGTCTCATTGTGGACTTTCTGAGTAAGTTTCTAATCTTTCATGAAATTGTCACACTCGTACTCTTACTAGTATGAAATAGGCAAATAACAACGACATCTTAGGTTGGTTACATTCTAAAAGTCTCTTACCAATGAAAGTATCTTAGGTGTATATAATTTTATGTGCATCTTTTATTTTTATTAAAGTTGGATTTTGTTTGTATCGGAACACGTTTAATGAATTTGGATTTTCTGCTGGATTTTTCTGTGTTATTTTGTTGTGTTGCCTTTAAAATACGCTGATGGATACTGATTTTGATGTTTTAAGAGATATTAAAAAGAAATTTAATATATCAACATCAGTTTGGTACCAAAAATCCATAGAGAATCTGGACTGCCATCATCTAATGTTACAAATGTGAGGTAACTAAGCATATGAAACTCTAAGGCTTGACTATCATCCATGCAATTGTGAACATATAGCCAAGTGAGCAGCACCAAATGTATCATTTGCATTGACATGATAGTTCCATGTGTTGCTGTTGGTTGTGCATTGCAGTGGATGCGATGAAATTGCCATTCTTGAATGCCTACATGGATTCTGTGGGGTTGCCAAATTTTCAGCGAGGATGCAACTTTGCAGCAGCAGGTTCAACCATCCTTCCAGCCAATGCAGCATCCATCAGGCCGTTCAGCTTTGGGGTTCAGGTATACCAGTTTCTGAGATTCAGAGCTCTGTCTCTTCAATTGCTTCAAGGTATTTGATAAAATAACGAACTTTGTTCTTACTACTTTGTTTTCAAAATCTAGCTTGCTGTTTATCCGTTCGTTTGAAGGAAAGTGATCTCAATAATGTTTCAGGAAAAAAATTTGATCAGTATGTCCCTGCTGTAGACTCCTTTGAGAAGGGGTTATACATGTTTGACATAGGCCAGAACGATCTTGCTGGTGCGTTTTATTCAAAAACATTGGACCAAATACTCTCCTCAATTCAAGCAATTTTATTAGAATTTGAAAGTGGAATAAAGGTTGATAGCATAATATTATTTTCTCCTAAAAGTTTCATTTTATTACTTCCATAAAAATAGTTATACCGAACTTAACAATCTCTCTGTGATGTGTGAGCTAGAAACTTTATGATAGCGGGGCAAGGAATTTCTGGATACATAACACGGGTCCACTTGGATGCTTGCCTCAGGTTGTTGCCAAATTTGGCACTAATCCATCAACGCTTGATGAACTAGGATGTGTTAGTTCACCCAACCAAGCTGCCAAAGCCTTTAATATACAGCTTCAAGCCTTTTGCAGTAAATTGAAAGGACAGTATCCAGATGCAAATGTAACACATGTTGATATCTTTACCATAAAATCAAACCTCATTGCAAACTATTCTAAATATGGTGAGTGTAATTTCAGAAATTTATATGTTGCTTCATCTCAGTTCCAATTACTATTGATTTCACCATTTTTTGGGGTAATGATCATTTATTCCCAGTACTTATAGATATTATTTTGAATACAACTGAGCGACTAACATGAATTTTGATTCTTTGTTGAGTTTTTTGTGTCGTCCCTCTACCGAGTCTTCAAAATACACCCTCTACCGAGTCTTCAAAATACACCGATGAACACTGAGTTTGATATTTTAAAATATATTAAAACTTTCTTTAAGTATACCAATATCAAGATATTTTGAAGGTTCAGTGGAGAAACAATACAAAAAACCCAGAATCTAAACTCGACTAACACTTACACTGCATGACACTTGATGGGAATCCACTGCATCACAATTCTGATTGCAGCAAAAATACCCCAGTTATCTATTACATTCAAAATCGTTATAATTCTAGAATTGTGTCTAAGTATGATGAATATAGGGATCAAGATAGGCCAATATGGCATTATTTCTTTTCTAACACGAGTACTTTTCGGTCAAACACTACTAAATTTCTGTGAATATATGTTTGCAGGGTTTAAACAATCCATTATGGCATGCTGTGGATATGGAGGTCCACCATTCAACTTTGACAGCAGAGTTTCTTGTGGACTAACAAAGATCTTGAATGGGACTGAAATAACAGCAAAAGGTTGCAACGACAGCAGTGTGTACGTAAGCTGGGACGGAACTCACTACACTGAGGCAGCAAATCAACATGTGGCATCACAAATTCTCACTGGAAACTACTCCACTCTTTTTTAGGGAGGCTAAATGCCTTCCTTCTCTAGCTCAAGTTCTAAACCCTCATCTGTTTATTGTTTTAACAATTTCATTCTTATGGTACTGTTGTAGTGAAACGAACAACTATATGATTCAGGATGAAATAATCAAATAAAATGACTTTAAGAACTGGAACTCCTTCTACCTGACTTTAAGAACCCAACTGGATAATAACATAGTCAAATGCATATACTTTGGAATTGAATTTACAAGAAAAAACTTTCATCTTATTCTTCAGCCTTCCCACACTCAATTGTAAGATGAGCATGGCTACAACTGCATATTATGCATCTGAATATAAAGAGTAAGAATTTGAAAGACAGATCTACTTACATTATTTTATTTTTTGGATACATAAGCATAATATTGTGCCATTGGAACAACGAATGCAATGACCAACAAACCTCCAACAACCAGAGTGAATTGTCCACGCTTTTCTTCTGTCTCTTCCTTGGTCTTGAAGTTAGACTCACGTTTGTTGTCTTTAAATGAAGGCCCACCAGGATCTGGAAGGCCATCAATGGCAGCAACTAGACGTTTAGCTGTGCTATAAATAGCTTCATTGTACTTCTCATCCGTAGCCAAAACTGCATACATAAACCACACATAGCTAGTTTTGTACCCCTCCAGAAAATCACAATGATTGTTGTAGTTCATTAACCACTGTAAATGGTTAAACATATCTTTAGTCTTATACATGTCATGACTTCTCAATATCGTCCCTAGAAAAAAAGTAATTAAATTGGTCTTTAACATGTAAACATAACCGATATGGTTCATGCCACTGCTAACCCCTTACACATTATTAATTTGTGTGTCCTTTATACATGTGATCTATTCTTAATTTGGTTGCCATACACGTAACATGTAAGAAGCTCACAGTAAAAGGCAATGGAAAAGAACAGAGTAATAGTGAAGTATCTCTGTATTGTATTTTGGATATAGTAGTATATGGTTTTCTTACATTAGGGAGTGAAGGCAAGCACAAATGTCAGTGAAGCAGAATACAGAGAAAGAGAAGATTAGAAATTTCCTCCAAGGGCCAGAGATAATAGATTCTCAAAATATTCTCCTCTTTCTTCCCTTCTCTCTAATCCTTATATAGTGACTTCATTCACTAGATGAATTCCTTCAACGTTTGACTGACCCTCCTCTTACGCTCACTTTTTTCTGTTAGTCTTGTTGTGTATTCTGCACAACGATTTTCCCAAGTTCCTTACTAATCCATTCATCATTTCCATGTGACTCCTTATCCTCAAGGTTGAAGTTAGGATAATCTATGCTAACAACAGTGGTGTCTTCCCAAGTATCCTGATTTGCATCCAAACAATCTGATGATAATATGTTGATCACCTCTTATAATAGTTCGAGAATCTAGAATTTTACTTGTTTGAACCATAGGACCGAACTCATTGGTGAGTAAAGGAAGTGACAGATATGACTTTTGATGATCATCTTTGCATCTTTTCAGTAAGGTCTGATGGAAGACTAGATGAATTTTTGCTGAAGCAGGCAAGAGTAACTCATATGCTACTATACCAATTTTCTGGATTATGGGAAAATGACCAAAATATCTGAGTCCTAGTTTCAACCAAAACTAATCACCTTCCTCAAAATACAATGGAATACACTTTTTATCAACAAAATTTCTTCATTTGATGTTGAGCCTTGAGCAAATGAAATTTTAGAAGGCTAAATCTCATTGTTGCAACAACTCTTGTAGGGAGGGTGGATTATTGTGGTTCAATTGGTTCTAGGTAATGGCTGGGGGATCTCTGCTACAAACAACTCAAAAAGGTAGTCATGCCATTGCTATATTGGAAGGAACTACTTTACCAAAATTCTGCGCAAGGATGTAGCTTACTCCATTCCCTTGGATTATTCACTATGAAGCATCTCAGGTACATCTCTAGACACCTATTGAGGCCTCTAATTGTCCATCACTTCGAGAGTGAAATGTTGGGCCCATGGCAAGGGTAGTGCTACTCAGTCAAAAGTTGCTAGTGAAGACTCAGTCACAATCGGATGATATTGATTTTCAGAGGCAATGCAATTTCACAATGTGTTTCATGAATACTTTAGTAACTTGATTGCTAGTTTAATTGGTTGAGTTTGTGAAAATGAGCATATTTAGACAGTTGGTCTATAACTACCAAAATAACTGCAACGCCACTAGAGGGAGATAAACCAACAACAACATCCATGGCTAAGTCTTCCTAAATTTGGGCAGGAATGGGAAGATGTTGCAATAGACCAGTAGGTAGCACGTTATTCTTTTTAGCTTGTTGGCATAGGAGACATTGCTGCACGTGGTTATTAATGTCCCAGTATATGCCTTAAAAAAATTGGACCACAATTCTAGCCACAGTGTGCAATTCCGGCATGTCCTCCAATGGGAGAGATGTGAAATTCTTGGAGAACTTGTTGCATCAAGGTATTGAAAAATCTGGAACTACTAGAACTTGCGCCATTGTGATGGCAAATGGCCTCCTTTAATTGCTAAAACGTTGTTGTACCCTGAGAGTTCCACCAAAAACATCCTTTTTTAGCAAATTAGTGAGAGGTGTAGCTATGGATACACAACTTGTAATAAATCTCCAATAGTATCCAGTTAAGCCCAAAACACTCCGTAGTTTCTTTGATGTAGATGGAATCTTCCAGTTCAACACTGCTTGCACTTTGGACTGATCCGTTACCATTCCACTTCCCAAAACTGCTTGACCAAGACAGTCTACTTCAACTAATCCAAATTGAAATTACAAGTGTGAATTTGTCATTACAGGTATAACAACCCTTTGTCCTTCCTCAACTGCATTTCGGATGGTGACATTTTTGACATTGTTAGGCATCTAAGAGTTNATGGCCTCCTTTAATTGCTAAAACGTTGTTGTACCCTGAGAGTTCCACCAAAAACATCCTTTTTTAGCAAATTAGTGAGAGGTGTAGCTATGGATACACAACTTGTAATAAATCTCCAATAGTATCCAGTTAAGCCCAAAACACTCCGTAGTTTCTTTGATGTATATGGAATCTTCCAGTTCAACACTGCTTGCACTTTGGACTGATCCGTTACCATTCCACTTCCCAAAACTGCTTGACCAAGACAGTCTACTTCAACTAATCCAAATTGAAATTACATGTGTGAATTTGTCATTACAGGTATAACAACCCTTTGTCCTTCCTCAACTGCATTTCGGATGGTGACATTTTTGACATTGTTAGGCATCTAAGAGTTGAGTGAATGTTTTTTAGTTTAGGGTAGGTAAAAGGGGAGGGCGGTTGTTTGTTTTATGGTTTGTGTTTAGGTTTCAGGTATAAGTGGAATGGCAATATGGTTTCTGTTAGCCTTGCTTTCCTTACCCTCTGTCACTTGTATTCCGCATAATTGTTTTCCCAGGTTCCTTTCTATCCAATTCATCATTTCCTTGTGATTCCTTGTACAGTGACTTTTCTAACCTCGTAACACATTTTTAATCACATATACGAGACCAAATTAAGAATGCGTTATATCAAATTAAGAATGCGCTATATCAAATTAAGAACGTGTTATGTTTACAAGAACCAAACTAAGTGCTTAAAGGGATCAAATTAAGAATTTTCGACACATGTAATAACAAAATTGTGTTTAAACTTATTAGTGTTAATTTCATATACTGGATGATTTCTAATTGTTTGATACTATAAAAATCTTTGTGCATGACAATTAAATTCCAGTAAATAATTTTGCAAACTTGTAAATACCTGGAAGGTTCTCTGAGACAGTGGCATCAAGGATGTTTTCTCCCACAGCTTGGACAAAAGCTGGACCACCAGTGACTGCTCCTTCTTTCTGACTGGTGATAAGAACCACAATACCCTTGTTGTTGCCTTCTTCTACAGAGGGATACCAACGCTCAAGGACTTGATCAGCATACTCAAATGCATCAGCTTTGCTCTGCAATTAGCCACATTCATACAATAAAAACATTTCATTTAGCATTTTGTTTCATGCTCCGTTCAGTTGCATGGCAGAGAACATAAACAAAGTTGCACAACAAACCAAATGCTTCTTCACAGAGCATCATGCGGAAATATGAAAGACAGTTTAATTATTTAATCACATAATTGTGTAACTAACCGTGAGTTTTCTAACAGTGATAAAATTGATGTGGAAGTTCTTCCTTGACTCCAAATCAGACAACAACCGCTTCAAATCAGACCTGGTCACCCTACTAAGAACTCCTGCATCATCAACCACATAAGATTCTTGGGGTGGACCCTCGTTAAGCACATCAAACTCAGATGCCAGAGCATTGTCACTGAACAAAACTGGGCTAAAGTTGAGGGCCAAGGAGATAGCCAAAGCTGCTAAGCCCTGTTGAGCATGAGACAACCAGGTTGTGCATGAAGGTTTAGGAGATGAAGTTTGGTTCTTTCTGAGACTGGAAACAATGGGTTTGGAGCAAAAGAGAGAATTTGACTTGGGTTGGGGAGAGGGAGCCAAGAGGATTCTTGAGGGTGAAGGTTTGATGTTGAGGAGTGGAGAGAGAGAGTGAGGAGGAAAAATGGCTCCCATGATGAGGATCAGCAAGGATTCAATTGCAGAAGGCTCCTTCTCTTCCACATCATTCCTTGTCCTCTGATTTGGTTCAGATTTCGGGTGGTCTCGATTGGTCGGCAGTGTTTGAAAGTGGATAACGTCTATTAGCCATGTGGATCTTTTGGTCCACAGAACTAAAAGTGTTCATTTTTTCCAAAGCGAACCTGCATTTCTAAATAACTAAATAAGCCTATTTCAATTTTTTATATATTATTTTCCTTGATTCATAAATAATGTTTACTACACTAAATAAATTAACGTGGTTATGCTCTGATTAACTAGCTATTTTTATTTCTGAACTTTTAGCATTTCTTACCTATAATGTCTTCTTGAAACAGTGTTTAAGCTTAAACCGTAATTTTTGTCTGATCATAATTGTTCCTCTGTGAGGATAATGTTCTAAAAAAGAAGCTACATATTACAATGAATCATGTGCCCCTGAATTGGGTAAACTTCAAAATCAATTTATTTTGGCTGAAACTAATGATACCTCTGTCTCCATGAACTTTCTTTCATGGCCGTTCTTTTATCCAATCTCTGCATCACCAACAACACCAAACCCTTCTTCTCTTTCACCTCAAAACCCATAATTTGTGAGGCCAAGAATTTCACCTCCAAACGGAACCTTATCCTTCAAACTTCTCTGGTCAGCATTGGCATTGGCCTAACTCCTCGAGTCTCACTTGCGCAATCGTCACCTCAAACGTTGCCGTCGAAATCGCTTCTTTCTGGCATTGAAAACACGTCATCTTGGTTTCAGTTCTACGGTGATGGGTTTTCCATTCGAGTCCCGCCAGAGTTTAAGGATATCATGGAACCAGAGGTGCACTTTTAACTACTTTTCTCTCTCAATTTTAATTACAATCACTGAATTTATTTCCTTGTTTAACTTAGTACATTGTAATATAGAAATCTACAATTGAAAGATGAGTGTGAAATGTGTAAATAGAAACTTGAAGGTGTCTACAGCTTTTAGTAATGAGGGGTTTGCTCAACTAAGCTGAATCCAGTTTTCAGTTAGTTGGAGTTTGATGTAATAGTTAGTTAAGTCATTTTTATGGTTGAATTAGTTAGTCTTATTAGTTGAATTGAAATTGTACAACTATATATAGCTTATTGATCTGCGTAATGCACCACACAGTAATATTAATTTTGAGAACTTGCATTTTAGCAACAATTTCATTGAAGGTTTTGAAACTTTGTGAAACTTAGTTGAGTGAGATAATATTCCATTTACTTGTAGGATTTCAATGCTGGTGGGTCTCTTTATGGGGACAAGGCAAAAGCAAAAACATTTTCAGCACGGTTTGCATCATCCGATGGGTAATTTTATATTGAATTCCCAGCAATTCCACATTTTCTTGCAATGCACTTGCGTATTTTTAGAATGAACAGGAGCATGTTCTCTGCGATTGTAACAGATCTGAGATTCTAAGTGTTGTCACTCGTCCAACCAATCAACTTAAAATCACCTTCTTGCAGGTAATCATGCTGTCAATGACATTTATTATACACATGTACTTTTCTCCCCCAAATTATATCAGTAGGGCATAAAATTCACCATGGATGAGTAATTAGTAAAAGATAAGCGAGCCATTTGCTATTTGTACATCAGAAACCCTTGTCTAAGTCAACGTGATGAGTCTGCTCCGGCTTGGCCTTTAGATTCTGTATTGGTTTGGTTCCTTTCTAGTTCAATGTTGAGTTAGCATTGAGCTCTTTCTTATTTGAAATTTTTCCTTTTTATGAGCTTGCACTAGAGCTTGGAAATTTTTGCTACTCATGATAATTTCATAAAGGATGGAGAAACTGGTTTAGTCCATATAATTCATAATCATTTTACTTCGTCATGATTTCACTATCAGAACATATGAATAAGTCACTGTAACTGAAATTATATCTAGTCCTGTTTGCTATTCTTTATGAGAACCCCTCAAGGAATTTACGTATTCTTCTCTGATTAGAGCAGGCTCAGAATTTATCTGATTTAGGGTCCCTGAAGGAAGCAGCAAAAATATTTGTTCCAGGTACAACTTGTTTAAATGCCTTCATGTTTCTGTAGGTTCAGAAAGAAGTTAATTTTATCAAATTTTTTTTTTCGTTGATTGTTATATCCAACATTTAGTTTTTCAAATTATACGACATGCTTCGTTGCTCTTTCCGGTTACTTATAGTTCTTGGTATTAGTATTTCATTCTTCCCATGATGTGCATGCAGGAGGGTCCAAACTTTACTCTGCAAGATCAATAAAAATAAAGGAAGATGAGGGTTTTACGTAAGTTCATTTTCAACTGACTGAAACTATATGGACCAAAACTTTTCTCCTTTTCAGGACAACATACAAAAATAGTCATTTTCTTTATATTTCTTTCTAAATAAAAAACAGAGTTTGTCTTAAGAACAGAATGGCTAAAAGTAAATAGCATTCATATCCTTTCCCCCAATATTTGATTGAATACTCAAAATGCTAATGTAGAAAATTCTGGGTGTGAATTAATTTTTTAAACATTGCTATTTCATTTGGAACTAAGAATGGAAAAAAGAGTCAAGGCTAGCTTGACAACTCGGTGGACTAGGTTGTAAAGTTCAATTCATTTTCAATTGATAGGTCAGCTCGGCTTGGTCTAGCCCATTTTTGGCATGCCAATATCGGATCAGTTGGCCCTTTTTACCACCCTATATGGAACTAACCTTATTAATGTGTCTCTATAATATTTAGTCTTTGTATTGCATCAAATTCCAATACATTATTGGCTTTTACAATTCCAGGACTTACTATTTCTATGAATTTGGTAAAGATGACCAGCACGTAGCTATGATGACTGGTGTCAGCAATGGAAAGGTTTGTTGCTTCATCCATTTACTGATATAATTAGCCTAGTGGCGGAAGCAAGAAAGACCCTGGACCAGGGGGATAGTTTTCTTAATAAAGAATAATTATTAATATCATGAAATATACTAATGTGCATATGTTTATATCAATATATTAGTATGTTTATCACTTGACAGTAAGATCAATAAGAAATTTAAAAAGTGTAAAAAATAAATATATTTAATTATAAATTTAGAACATTAAGAGGACGAAACTGTCCACCCTCAATTCGGTGTAGGTTCGCCTCTCTCCACATCCCAGTATACTGATAAGCAATGGTAGGAATAAATCACTGCCAATTGGTCATCAACTTCTGCTAGTTAAGCCAATACCAGTAGAGGAAATTCTCCTTTTTTTTTTCTGTGGTGATACACATCAATCACTTTATATTTCGCCAACATAAATTACAGAAAAGTAAGATACCTGGCCCTTATTATATTCTGTAGGCTTTTATTGCTGGAGCAACTGCACCACAGTCGAAGTGGGACAGCGATGGTGTAAAGCTTCGTTCTGCTGCAATATCATTAAAAATTTTGTAGCCATGTACTGATTTTTTTTAGCTGGGTATGTCACTCATAATTTCAACACTTAAGTGGTATGGTTTTTAATATTTTAATCTAGTGTAACATTATATGCTATTTTAAGTCACAACTGGTGATGTAGGCCATTCATTTGATAAATGTCTAATCATTCTATTCTATGGGTTCAATGACTTGTCAAACAAATCTTTCTAGCTTCTATTCCATAATAATGTTTTTCTTTTTTATCTCTTTCTGATTTGAAGCAGTTCTCTGTTTGTCGTCTGCATGACTGCATAAACCTTAACATCTTGAGCGCTTTCAGCTGCCCGTCAAAGCTGAAAAGATGTTAATCATTGGACATTAAATTAACATTCTTTTTTAATGTTTTAAAGCAATTGCTTGTACTGATTACTGAAATTTTTATCTAATATGATGGGAAAGATCCATCATTCTAGTTACTGAGGTTTGGAATAGATGAATTGGAATTGGGTTGGTGTTACAAGGAGAACCAGGGACAAAATCCAAAATGTGAAAGGTTGTATTATTGTTCCTTAAAATGATTGAAAGTAACTTGGATTCAATAATGACGTCTGAAAGTATGATTGGAAGGTACAGGAAAAGGGATAAACTTCTGAGACAGACGATTTTATTCCATTTAGCATGATACCAAGATTTAGAAAGCACAAATGCAACTCGAGACAACTATGATGCAGACAAGTACTGAATGATACACAACTACCTAAATTGTATATTTGGATAGTATGCATAAGATCATTCGTTCTAATCTCAAGGTGATCATTATAAAAGAAATAAAATATTATAAGATGCATAGTAGCACTGAGGGCAATTATTTTAGATTTTGGATTGATTTAAACAAAAAATATTGATTTGTGTTTGGGCATGATATCTTTACCAGCAAATTTCATTTCACTCGAATGACTTTTTTTTTTCTGTAAGAAAAATGTCTAAAATAGCGTGTTTGAGAACCAAACTTCCTTTCGAGGTGTTAAAAAACATAATTTGAGTCCTAGAGGTTCAATGAATTCTATCCAAAATCAATCACAGGACTCATTGTGCAGATGAAAAAAGGTTATCAAAATTGCTTTTATTGGTTCTCTTCTGATAATGGACTCAAAAGAACAATCTGCACGGAATACATGCTAACTTATGACCTCCATTTTGCCTCACATGGCATAATTAGGGAAAAGGACTAGCTTACCAAATAATGTGTGATACTATAAACTTGAAATGCTAAAAGGAAATGCAAACAGCAAGTCAGTCTAGTGCCTGAATGTTAGGTTTCTTTCAATGTACAGAAATAATTAAAAAAAGAGAAAATTAGACTTGCAGTTTGTTGTCACTTCTCAGCGTTATCTAATATGTGCTACCCTCCACGTTGTGACAAAACTCTCAAACTAGTTTGATATTTATCGGTGTATAGAACCAAACCACGCGGACCAAATTTATATATAACTCACCTCAGTAATCATCACCACTGTCAGAAAAGACAACAAACTTATTAAGTACTTAACCTGAATGCTCGCAATGGCTTTGTTACTGCCACCGCTTCTTCTTTCAACTTCCTATCTCAGCACAAGCACCATTGTGGCTCTCTGTGTATTCTTCACCCTCCTAGGCACTTGTGTCATCATTGGCCATCTTCTGGAAGAGAATCGGTGGGCTAATGAATCCATCATTGCCCTCCTTCTGGTATACAACACTACAACTCAACTCATTCTTCTACTCTCCACGTACGTACATGTAATATTGTGCTTCTAGAGTTTCTATATTAATATACTATATGGTACATTTTGCTTGGCTTGCTTAAAAAACTTGCAGGGGTTGTGTGCTGGGACGGTGGTGTTGTTCGTGACTAACTTTAAAAGTGCCAAGATTTTAATATTCAGTGAAGACTTGTTCTTTCTCTACTTGCTTCCCCCTATCATTTTCAATGCCGGGTAAGTATGCTTAAAAGTTATTGTGATGATTGATTCTAAAATCATGATCGTCTTATAACAAGCACAGGAGATTTTCTACTGGATTGTCTACTTAGACGATTTAGTAATAGTGTTATGACGGAATGGTGGTGTAGTAGTCTTTAAGCGCATCTATGAACATGAGAGTGTTTGGTAATTGGATGCGTCTGAAGAACACTAGAGGATCTTATACGTGCGTATGATAGACATGTCTAGTAGCCTTCTAGCTAGATCCTCTACTCTTTTTTATATGATGATATAATGCGTTCAGCATCTCAACCATTGTAAAAATCTTCAGTTACACTCAAAATCTATATATAGATGTTTACCACTCTACGAATAAGGTTCTAATCTCAAAATGTGTTGGATCTAATGTTTCTGTCATCTCTTTTTCTTCTTGTTTTCTTTTTGTTGTTGTTAAACCAACAATTGTCACTTTTCTCTATCTATCTACTATTTCCATATCAGTTATTTTACTCATTACTTATTTTATTTTTTGTATCATTTCAAATGGCATGTTAGTTTCCAAGTCAAGAAGAAACAGTTCTTCAAGAATTTCACCATTATACTGCTCTTTGGAGTCATTGGAACAGTTATTTCGTTCTGTCTTATATCTGTCGGTAAGATCTCCTTTATCTGGTAACCATTCAGTTTCAAATCGTTTAATTTCAGACGCACTTAGCCTCCTTATGTTGAATACCAATGAAAAACAGTTGCATTGCTTTCATTGTCAATTACACAATCTATGTGAAAAGAACATATTAAAGACTCTATAATTTCTTCTGCAACTTCTCTAGGTGCCCTTATGCTCATTCAATGGATTGGAATATCTAACCTTGGCATAAAAGATTACCTAGGTGAGAAATAGTTTTTGGTTTAGAACAATCTCACTCACTATCCCTTAATCTAATCAGCACTCGTCCTTCTATTCTGATGACTGTTCGTGTGCCGTGCATATGAAGCCATCGGTGCCATACTGTCAGCAACGGACTCAGTTTGTACATTGCAGGTACACTCTAACATTGGTGGAGATACAATCTATATAAAAGAAAATAGTTTATTCTGTAGAAGGTTTTTACTGCTATTTAATCACAAGTAAACATTAAATTTAGCGTCTTTCACTATAACTACATTAGAAATCATACATACCCTGGTTTTTCATTCGAAATTAAAATCTTCATATATCATCATTTAAATGCCTTCCTTTTTCCATTCTTGTGTTGAAGGTTCTCAATCAAGATGAAACACCCTTGCTTTACAGCATTGTATTTGGGGAGGGAGTAGTAAATGATGCCACGTCTATTGTGCTTTTCAATTCGGTCCAATCCCTTGACTTCAGCAGCTCCAATTCTATGACAGCCTTGAAATTGTTGGGGACCTTCCTTTACCTCTTCTGCACTAGTACTGCCCTTGGCATAGCAGTAAGTTTAACTTTAAAAGACTCTTTAGAGCAGACTTTCCGGGAGGCAAAATTATGCCATAGTGAGAAATTCTGTATGTTAATATAAGGCAGCATATTAGTGCTTCCTATAGTTATATTTTCTCTTTCTGTAATCACCTCTCTCATTATCTGTATTAACAATAAACAGTCTGAAGAAATATTTTCTCCATGAAAGCATTACATGGACTTGATTCAACTACCCCATTTGTGAGCAAACAAAATTAGATATACAATTACTTAGGTGAACTGTTTTTCAAACAAAATTGAAGTTTCACCTCAGTAATACATAGTTATTCTGATAGGAGAGTAACACCAACAATACTTAAAAAAAATGGCATTCAACTTTCGTGCAATTTTAAATTACTAATTGTTGAGAGTGTTGAAGCAATTTATTCTGACTTGCTGTAGATGATGACTTTTTCAGGTTGGCCTTTTAAGTGCTTATATTTTGAAAAAACTCTACCTGGGAAGGTGTGGTTTCCTTCCCTCTAGTTTACTAATCTTTCAAATAGCTTCCTTTGGCTTAAAAGTTTGTAATTTACAATTAGAACCCAATTACAAACTTTTAGAATAACCCAATTACTAAAGTTTTGAATTATGTTAATCTGTTTTAAAACTTAATGAAACTATAGAATGGTATAATAGATTAACAAATATAACTTGTACTATGTTTGACCGATGGCTTTGTGCAATCTGTCTTATATAGTGCCTTTCATTTGCAGGCATTCTACTGATCGTGAACTTGCACTTATGATGTTGTTGGCATATTTATCATATATGATCGCTGAGGTACAAAACCACCATCTACAAAATACATATTTTGTTTTGTTTACTTTCACTTCAATCTTTAGGTTAAAATATATCCTCAATTCTTATATATGGTACTTACTTTAATTTGATCCGTGCATAATAAAATTAAATCCATGTGCCCAAAAGTTATGAAAAAGATTATAACAAAAAAAGATCAAACATTTATACATACTGAGTAATTTGAAAACTTTTGCATCAATATTGAATTGAAAATGAGGGCCATACCAAAAGTATATGCAGTTTTCATCAAATCCTCGTTAATTTGGTACCACTTACCAGCGATAAATACAGTATCAAGAACAATATGTGTTATTCAAATACTTAACATAGTTTTTCCAAGTTCCAACCGGGCAATATTCCTTAGGAAAGTGGCTGAAGAAAATGACATTATGAACAATTACTATCAACAGAGGTTTTTTGTACATGAGTGTTACAAATTTTCTGCAGAATGGAAAAAAATATTCATTAGTAGTGTATCATAAATGCAGTTATTTCACTTTAGAAATTCAAGATGTATATGTACATATGTGTGTGGCTTCTGCAGCTTTTGAGCCTCAGTGGGATATTGACTATTTTCTTCTGTGGCATTGTTATGTCACACTACACTTGGCACAATGTTACATTAAGCTCAAGGACAACAACCAAGTAAGGACATGATCTCTTAACTCTTTTTAAAAGGAAAAGATTAATAATCATTAATGTTCGTCAACCCTGAGAAATGCAATGACAATCACGTAGTTATGAGATTTATGAAAACCATATCATTCTACTGAAATATTATTTTTCTCCTCTCTTCCTTGAGTGTTATTGAGGTATCTAAACTCTGTTTTGATGCTTCTTTTTCAAACAAAGATGACCATGGAAGCAGGCAAAATAAATAAATTTTAACTAAACAAGTGAAACAATTTAGAATCCTAATTTGAAAAATACTTTCACTATTTCAGGCACGCCTTTGCAACCCTCTCATTCATTGCAGAAACTTTTATATTTATATGTGTTGGCATGGATGCTCTAGACATTGACAAATGGAAAAGCAGTAAAGGCAGGTAACCAGAAAATTCTCCATGTTGCACTTTAGCCAGGATCTTCAGCACCACTGATGCAACCATATATTTTCATCAAGGAAAACATAAATTCTACTTTAATCATTGTCATTTTCTTAATACATTACCATGTTGTTGGAGCAGTGCAGGAATTTCAGTTGCTGTGAGTTCTACTTTGTTTGCATTAGTGTTGATTGGAAGAGCAGCTTTTGTGTTCCCTATTGCATACATTAAAAATCGTATCAATACAAGAGAGAATACCAGAATTGAATTTCGTTCACAGGTGATAATTGTGGACTTATAATTCGACAACATTGACTTTTCAGTTGACCAAACTGAATTTTTGCTAAACTATTCAAAATGCCAGTTTATCATATGGTGGGCTGGCCTGATGAGAGGTGCAGTGACTATTGCCCTATCTTATAACCAGGCAAGTGCATGATATAAGGTTTTGTGTTTATATGTTAGTCAATGCAAATTTTGGTTTCAGTCTTTCATTATTTTAGTTTTAATTCTCATAAGTTTTAAAAATAGTTTTTATAATAACATGCTGTACATCTAGACATGGCTGATGCTATTTCAAAGTAGTAACTTTCATATCTAGTTGCAGTTATGTTATTGCTAAATAATTATGCAGATCATTTCAAAAGAAAATAATATTTGCAATGATCAAAATTAAAAAAAAAAAAGTTTGACTAAATCCAGGAGACTAAATCATCCGTGATGCTTTGAAATGTAGTTTGCAGAAGCCAAGAGTACATCATCAACTCAAGACTCTGCCTTAATGATCACTTCTTCTATAATTGTGGTCTTGTTCAGCACTGTGGTGGGTTTCATATAGATATAAACAGTCTTAATTTAATATCACTCAATTACTTTATTGTGAATTTTATTACTCATTTTTTAGTGTATTTTACTATCGTAATTTGCAGTCTTTATACATTTTTCTGATCAGTTGAATATATAAGTACTGGTTGAGGCCCCTTAGAAAAAGGTTCAAAATGACTTTGTTTTGATACAGTTTTTATTAAACAACATTATTTTGTTTCTAACTTTTGCAAAATGACATTATTTACTTGTTATAATTTTTTTTAGGAACACGCCAACCAGTTATTACACATTTAATATATGATAAACAATTATAGAATATAATGCTGATGATAAAATTCAGGAAATGATTACAATTGTGTAGTAAAATATACAAATATGTCAGATAAATAATATTACATGCATCAAGATCAAATAAAGTACTAATGTGGTTGCTCACTGCAAACAAACAAAAATTGTAAACAGGTATTTGGCTCCATTACTAAGCCACTGATAGAGGCTGTGCAACCAAGGCATCCAAAACCAACCAGTTTTGATTCCACTGATAACGTAGAAGATTTGAGATTCCTATTGCTTGAAAACAATGGTCCCATTAACCAAAGCAACAATATGCAAATTCAAAGGCAAAGTAGGATAAGGATGCTAATAAGCCATCCAAGCAAAACTGTTCACTACTTTTGGAGGAAATTCGATGACAAGTTTATGAGACCTGTGTTTGGTGGAAGGGGTTTTGTGCCTTTTGTTCCTGGCGAAGCAGCAGAGATTTTTTGAAACACAAACAATTTAGCTGCTTCTCTTCACTTTTTTCCTTCAATAACGTGGTGCACAACCGAACCTTGTATGCACTGTATGTTTGATACATCTTCTCTCTAAATTGCCGTCTGATCTCAGGGTGATCACGAGATGTATCATATATATTATCATGTAAGATTTTTGTTGTGATGATTTTTTGAAAAAAAAAAGTAATAAAGTTTTCAAAGAAGTTTGAATAAAGTTTGAATATAAAATTTTATGTAAACATCTAAGTCCTTCCTCGCTCCATTATGTTGGATGGATGATCCTTTTGCTCAATGATTTCTTGAATTGCGTTAAGCGACTTCCTGTTACTAATATTTTTTATGTATGTAGTGATTATGATATGATTATATAACACCAACTGCACAAGATTGTATTTAATTAGCTTTATACTGTTAAACTTTGAAATGTTCCAAGCGTGAATAAAGTTAGTTTCTTTGTCTTTAATCCTTTGAATATGTTCACATGGATATGAACAGATTGACAAGGGACATTGACAGGCGTCGACATCAGTCGCTACTTTTTTAAATATGAACTACGGAACCCCTCAAATAAAGAATCAACGGAAATAAACTGAAAGGATGATATTAAACAAGTTTTAGCTCAGCATTCATGTTTGAACCTTAAAAATGTCTTGAAGAAGGATTTATTTTCACCCATTTCAGTATACATTTTAGTATATAATAAGTTAACTTCTTTTATTGGAACCAAGTTTAAGAGATGGGGGCGGAGGAATATGTTCTCACGAGGTTCCCCACCATGGCTAATGATGTTGTTACACCTGAAAAGTAAAAGTTACAAGATTCATCTACTGTAGAGAGCCCCTCTTACATAATGCTTGTAAACCGATTTACCAGTATTGAGCGTTGGCCAATGTCTAATGTTCTCAGTCTCAGTAATTTATTCTTTTCTAGCATGCTGTTTCTGAGGTAGGGCTCTCCAGCCAATATCCCGACGGTAGAAGCCTCCAGGCCAATTAACATTCTCAACAGCTCGATAAGCTCGATCACATGCCTCTTCAAGATCATTACCCTTGGCAGTGACCCCAAGAACACGTCCCCCAGTTGCAATAAACCTTCCTTCAGAGTCAAATGCAGTTCCTGCATGAAATATCTTGATACCTGGAGCAACAGCCTCAGCTTCTTCAAGGTTTTCAATCACTGTTCCCTTCTGGTATGATCCAGGATATCCGTTACTTGCCATTACCACAACCATGGCAGACCCAGGAGACCACTTCAGTGATACCCCATTCAACTCTCCTCTGCATGCTGCGAGCAGAACTTGTACCAAATCAGACTCCAACCGTACCATTAAGACCTGTTCAAAATTTCAGAAGGAAAAATTATGCACACTATCCGTTAGCATAGCTTCCATGTTATTAACATATAACAGTGCAAATGTGATTATATGTTGTTAACATAGGTTGTACACTTTGTATTGTGAAAATAAACTGATGATTGTGCGTGTGGGCATGTGCTTGCGTTAAATAAGATCTATGATATCAATGAACTAGAAAGATGACTAAAAAAGCTTTGAAAGGGTAGGCCACCAAATTGCCAATTTGCAATTTGTAAGCAAATATAATGACCTCCCAAAACTCGGACAATCATAGAAAGATATTTAGACATCACAATCCCTTGACACATTTTTCAAACTAAAATTTCGATAAAAGGATTATAAAGAAAAAATGCAAGTCATATATCTAACCATGACATGAGCTCAATTCCTCAAGCATTAATTTTCAGTAATGTCTTCTGATTTCAAGACTATTGTATTTCAAGGTATAACTACTTACATCAGAAAGTAAATTCATTCTAGTAAGCATCTTATACTTAACTGACCTGGCACTCTGGATCACCAAATCGCACATTATACTCAATTAACTTAGGCATGCCAGACTTCTTCTCAATCATAAGCCCAGCATACAAAACCCCAACAAACTTGGAACCTTCAGCCGACATTCCTTTTACTGTTGGGATGATAATAGAATCCATTACAATAGATTGAAGTTCCTTGGTTAATATAGGAGCTGGGGAATATGCACCCATACCACCAGTATTTGGCCCTGTGTCACCATCACCAACTCGCTTATGATCCTGAGCAGATTCTAGTGGAATTGCATTTTCTCCATCAACCAATGCAAAAAAAGATGCTTCCTCTCCTTCTAGAAATTCTTCAACAATGACACGACAACCTGCAGAACCAAAATCACCCTGCACCAGCATTGAATCAACAGCTTTATATGCCTCTTCCAATGTCATGGCAACAGTAACTCCTTTTCCAGCAGCCAGTCCATCTGCTTTTATAACAATTGGGGCTCCTTGTTCTTGAATATATTGCTTTGCAGCAGATGGATCGGTAAATGTTTTATACTGCACTAGTAAACCCCAATTAATAAAAACTAACAAAAAATTCTTCAGAGTGAAATTGACATAAATAGGGTCAATGGAAAATGGAGGCACGCACATGATGACTTCACTAATATCATAAAAATGACTTCTTAATATATTCTGACTTGATTAATAGAACAATTAAGAGCCAAATGGGCAACATTCATATTTAATATCAAGGAAACCCTGACAGGTTATCAAAAATTCATATCCAGAAACCAACACGATATAGTTTTGACTAATCTGCTTACTAATTATAATTAGTATGTTACAGAATATACGAAGAAGCTCCTAATAAGATACAATACACGGAAGCATGCACAAATATCATTCCAGCAAAACTAGGAATAATTATTTATCTGGTTGATGAGATTCAAAATAAGAGAGATGACCTTGGCTGTTGGAATATCGTACTTGTCACACAAATTCTTCATGAAATTCTTAGAACCTTCCAAAGCAGCAGCCTCAGCAGATGGACCAAAAGTTGGGATTCCCGCTTTAACTAACTTATTCGTAAGACCTGCAACAAGTGGAGCCTCAGGTCCCACAACAACAAGTCCCACTCCCCTTTTCTGGCAAAATGAGATCACTGATTCTCCATCAGAAATATCAAGGTCTGAGATGCAAGTAGCATTTCCTGAGCTAGCAATCCCAGCATTGCCTGGGGCACAAAGTACTGTATCACAGGATGGTGATCGTTGCAAGGCATAGCAAAGTGCGTGTTCACGTCCTCCTCCACCAATAACCAGAACAGTCACTCTTTCTTTGAAGGAGGCACAAGGAAATTTGAAAGTAAGCAGAAAAATATCAGTAAATATAATAAAGTGAATAAAGACTGATATATAAGACACTGAATCTTCTTGACTCTGAAACTTTAACAGAAACAAAAGATTAAATCAGTTGCAATTGTCAAGAAACTATAAGCCACATGCATGCGGTTGTACACATTATATTATGTTCACAGCATTAATATCATTGGAAATCCCCATCATGTCAAAAAGTGAAAAACAAAAGTCACAATGGAAAATTATCCCTCATTGACCTGTTCAATAAAGACATTAGTTCCTATTGTCAGGCAGCAGTTTACCAATTACCGGAAACCTTTATTACATTAATATACCAAGTGTTTACACCTCACTGGAGAAAACAATTGTGAATTCAAGACTTTAAATGTGGTAAACGTATGCTAGAATAACCTATACTTGGATGTTAATGAGAATTTCAATCGGTATTAACCAAGAAAGGGCCAACCTCGACAACTTTGAAATTTACTTCATAATACAGAGTCTCTTCGATGATTTTCAGAACCATAGAGAAAACTACAGGTTACGTTAATGTGACCATTGAACGATGACGGTATTAGGGAAGGACAAAGTCCCTAAAAACCATAATGAAAATATATAATATCGCAATACAAAGACAGGAATGTGTAGATAGAATAACGGCAGTGCTTACGAGAATTGTTCTCTGTGTCAATGCCAACTGAAGGCGATGGTTGGGAATTCTGAGCAGCACATTTGAAAACACTATGGAATGAGCGTGAGGGTGCATGCTGGACAAAACTACGATTAGTGGGGCTCAAATCCAAGGTCTCGAAAAAGAGAGAAGAAAACTTGTGGAAAGTTGTGTGGTGTCTGAAACCAAGTGACTTAGAAACTGCATTCTTATTGCATCCATGAAGATTCAAAGAAAATGCAACATTGAAGGTGGCGCAAGACATTCTACTCCCTGTTACAAAATTATCCAGCTTTAGTGAAAACGGTATATAAGTGTAATCTTTCCAAGAAACGGCAAAAAGAAAGAGGAAAGAAAATATATATATTTAAAACTTAAAAAGCAGTCCCTTAAACTGAAATAAAACCCATTGAGTTAATTTATCAAACAGGTTGCGTACTTGGAGAATAAAGACGAAGTGTTGGCAAAGCCAGAGGGAACAATAAAGGAAAAAGTGGATTGATGCACCGAAAATGGTTTTAAAGGTACATATGCAGTGGCACAACCCAAGGTTAGAGATTACCGATATTGAACTTGATAGTTAGAAAGTAATGAAATGAATTTTACCTAGGAATCACGATCCTCCTCTCACACACAACCAACCTTGTTCCAATGTTTCTCCGACAAAAACTATGAGCGCCGTCTTGTGTTTTTTCCCCCTTACCCCTTCAAAAAAATTACTGGTAGTATTATTAAATGTAAAAAATGATAAAGGTTCTATCACCACCTATTGAATAAATTCAAACACTTTCTCTCTCTTTCTCTCAGTAGAATTTAATATAAAACTCAAGAGTATGATATATATACATAGGAAAATCTTATTTTAACAATTTTTTTATAACTTTTCTTACAACTACCAATAGCTCATTATTAGTCAATTTTAAATATTCAAACTAATAAAATAGTAATATATATTTTATTGTTAAAAAAAGTGGTTAAAAATAATTGTGTGAAGATACTCCTCTATCTCTATATCTACCTCTATCTATCTCTATACTATATCTCTCTCTCCCTCTCTCTTTTCCTCTCTCTTCTATATCTCATGTCCTATCTACTACTCTCTATACTCCTGCCAAACCAATTAGAAATTTTAAAGGTATTCAAACCAAATATAAAATTAAAAACTAATGTGCTCGCCAGTTACATTTAATATGTCTGTATTTAATTTGTGCTAAAAATTAATGTCTAAGTTCAACAATTTTCAAGCATGATTAATTCAATTTTCTAAAATTAGGCTAAAATCAATAACTTGCATGACCTTCTTCTTTTTTTCTTAAATGCTTACATCGTTTTTATGTTAAGAGATGAATTTTTGTTTATTACTCAGTTTTAAAAATGATTTTATTTTATCTCAAAGTAGTATAAATTGTATCAATTAGATTCTTTCCGTTAAATTGACATAAACTGAGTTAACTCCCAGCTGGCGAATCCACATTTTTTCATTTCTCTTTTCTGCATTTCCTATCATGTCCCAGCCTTTTCTGTTCTTCTTCCTCACTTTTCCTGCTCTTCTGCTCCTCTGACATGCAATGAAACTAACTACCTAAATTAATGCTAAGGAAGAATGCACGTTCATGACTCATGAATGTTTTGCATTTGCCAGTTGCAATTGTCACCGATTCTCCAAATTCAATTTTTTTTCTCTTCCATTTCAGAATCGCACAACACAGAGAGCTAGCTCTCTAAACGCGTCGAGGCAATTTCGTTTCCCAGTTTCAAGGATTTGCGGGCCAAGAAGACTTCATCATCCTAATTCAATTAAATGTCATTTTCTAAAGAACAAGAACCCATGTTGTTGTTTTTGCTGCTCCTTTTGTTTTGATCGTCTGAAATGCAACCTCTGAGAAACTGTTTCCAGTTATAATCTCATTGGTCTCATTGGCATTCCCACCTTTTGTTTGAGCTTGAAGCTTCTCTCTCTGATCTGCTTTGTCTCCATCACTTCCCTCACTCTTTTTTCTACTTCCTCTGCACTCACAAACCCATCTCCTACCCTCTGATTCACGCCAACAGCCACCTTCATCTCTCCCACCATCACCTCCCTGTTCACGTGTTGCTCTGCGTACAGTGGCCATGCAACCATCGGCACCCCGCCACCACCCCTTCCAACACCGAGTTCCACCCGTAGTGACTCACAAACCCCCCATCGATTCACGACTCAGCACCTCCACTTGCAGTGCCCAGGCCTTGACCACCATGCCTCGATCCTTGGTATTCTCAAGGAACCCATATGGCTACACTAAAGCCAAGTCGAATTGATCCCCTGGCTTTGCTGCTTCCTGATCCATTACCATCATCCTCTGCTTCCGAAACGCAGATACACCACGCTTCTGCTCGGTTGTTCCTCCAGCCATCGCAGACATTCCTCGCAGCCATCTAACAGGGGTTCCGGCATGTTCACCGCCTTCAGAGGCACATTGCCCAGCACGCGCAGTTCCACCCCGACCATATCCTTAAACGACTCGCTCCTCTCTTCGTGGTGTTTCGGAAAGTACGAGAAGAGCGCGAGAACGACGAACCAGAAGTGAAGAAGTAGTAGACTGGGATTCCCATGGAAGAAGCTGATTCCATAGCGGAAGTACAGAAGAGGTCGATAAAGAAGGCTTTGACGGCGGAGGTTTGGGATATTTGGGAAAGGGAGGTGGCCACGCTGGAAGCATTTGCTTTGATGAAGCCGAAGGCTCTGGCAGCGAGGCTTATGGAGGTTGAGGCGGAGAGTGGGATGTGGGGTAGGCGGAGGAATGAGATGGAGGGATGGGCGGTAGTGATACGGCGAATATAGGCTTCGATGGTGGGGTGGTCGAGGAGGCCCGTGGGGAGGATGATGGTGTTGTTCAAACGATGAGTTTGGATGAGCTTGGGGTGGCCTATGCCTGGTGCTGGACACATTACAATTGTGTCCTTTTCCACCTACCCTTTCTCCGTCGCCACCTCCGCCAGATCAATCTTCTCCCCCGCCAATCTTACGCTCCTCCATCACCGCCACCTCCATTCACTGCCACCTCCATCACCTCAATCTAAGCGAGAGAACAACCCTCTCTTGGAAAATCTAACATGAGAGGAACAGGTACACTAAAGCATATATTTTCTGCAATCATCTTCGTTGTTATTGGTTTGCAATTTTGGAGCACAGGAGTAGAAGAAAATACTTCAAAATATTAATTGCATGTCAGAGGAGCATAAGAGAAGAAGAGCAGGAAAAGTGAGGAAGAAGAACAGAAAAAACTGAAACATTGCAGGAAATGCAGAAGAGAGAGACGAAAAAGTGCAGGGAGTTAACTCTGTTTATGTCAATTTAACGGAAGGGATCTAATTGATACAATTTATACTACTTTGAAATAAAATAGAAGCATTTTTAAAATCGGGTACTAAACCGAAATTCACCTCTTAACATGAGGACGAAGTAAGCATTTAAACCTTTTTTTTCCGGTTAAACCTAATTTGAGACATGGTTAATCTGACATGAAAGACCAGAACTTATCGAAGTGAATAGTAATGAGAGGTCAACGTTCTTCGTTATTTATGAAATCATTTTTCTTATCATATGTTGTTAATGAAAGTAACAAAAGTAAGTAGTTTTTTTATATTAACAATAATATTATTTTTATATTAATTACACCATTTCATTTAGGGTTAAATATGTTTTTAGTCCCTAAACTATTGGTCGTTTCTGGTTTTAATCCCTCTTTCAAAATAAGGTACAATTTGATCCTCATTCTTTTCGAAACTTTGGTTTTAGTCCTAAAAAACTAACGCCGTTAAAAATGTGCTGATGTGTTTAACGTCTCTGTCCACATGTCAGCAAAAAAGCAATTACACGTGGACAGAGACGTTAGACACATCAGCACATTTTTAACGGCGTTAGTTTTCGAGGACTAAAACCAAAGTTTCGAAAAGAATGAGGACCAAATTGTACCTTATTTTGAAAGAGGGACTAAAACCAGAAACGACCAATATTTTAAGGACTAAAAACATATTTAACCCTTTCATTTATTAACACTTTGAGATAAGTAAGTAAAATGATGACATGACGACCACGTATTCGTTTAATAGAAAAAAAAATTTAATTAAAAAAAATAAAAAATATTAAAAAGTCAATAAATAAACAAAATTCAATAAAAAGTTAATTAAAAATATCTAAAATTTAGGAGACTCAAAAACTTAATTAAACCTAAAAAGACTAATCAAAACTCTTTAAGTGAAAAAGTAATAGAAGATATATTATCAAGATACTCATGGTGTCAATCAATTTTTGAATGAGATGTATTTAAAACTTAAATTTTAAAATTAAGTTATTAATAAAATAGTTAATTAGGACTATAAACAAATGGTGATCAAAATCATCCAAGAATATTTTCTTGTAGAAATGACACCAAGAAATTTGAATTTGATGTGTATTAATAAAAGGTCTAGTTATTCAGTTATTTGAAGCATTAGTATCACACAAAGAATTCTGAAAGATGAGCTGATTTCCTGGTTTTGAGAATGGTTGCAGAATTTGAAAAAGCCATTGAACAATGTCTGGTGCAGAGCAACATTAGGGTATATTCTCTATCACTCTGCTTATTTTCATCCAATTATTACTGTCTTCTTTCTATACCATTTTCTTTTCTGTTTTCCTTTCTTGGACTCATTGTCATCGTTATTTTACTCACTATTATGCCTTCTTTGCTTTGTTTATACTTTTTCATCAAACAAAAGAAATGAAGAAATCTTATCTAGTTTGCACACTAGTTCTTTATTAAATTCAAGTGCACCAATTCAAAATTTTATTCTCAATTATTCTCTTTTTATGTGCTTATTTCTTGGAACTGCAATCCTACCAAAACTCTTGTTTTCAACCTCTTTCTTTTGTTAACAAACAAAAGTTGAAATCAGAAGAGAGAGAGTGTGAGAGGGTATAGGAATCTATGAATCCCACACTCCCCAACAAGGCCTAAACAAAGGTCTTTGGAATTTTCTTAAATACAACAAGTACCTTCAACAAAAACTAGCAAAATATTTATATTCAAAACATTAAAATCGTATATTAGATGCCAATAATTGATATATACTTAATAGAAAATATTTTTATATCTCATGATAACATGTAGTTATATATGTGTTATACCATAGGAGATTCTAATTATACATATTATTACAACTATTATATGGTTATTGACAGATATCAAGTAAATCGATTGATTATAAGTTAACATATTAACCTCAATACTTATCAATTTAAAGATAAACTATGATTATCCGTAATTAGGTTGTGAATAAGTGAACGTTAATTAAAAGTTCATTCTAAAACTTATAAGTAGAGGATTAAGGTAAAGAGAAAAGTGATTTTGTATTTATTACACTATTAATTCTTAATTGCCAATGTGAAACTGACTTTTGCCATCAAAGTGTTTTTTACATATATTTTTAGAATGATTTAAACGATCGATTTGACCTAACACTTGAACTTTAGAACAACATTCAGTTTTTGAATGACTCACCACATCTTAGACGGTTAACTTTGATCTCATACCCAAAATAATATAACATAAAATAGTAAAATTTTGTATTAAAAATAAAATAATTAAAAAAGGTAAAAGTAAATATATTTATCTTATTCATTTATATATTCACTTATTATTACTATTATTTAGTACTCGTCTTTCAAGCATCTTTGTCTTTTATTGAATAATATAGTATCTACATAATATTCTTTCACGTTCAAGTTATTGTATTGGATTAGAAATTCTAATCAAAATTGGATTAATATAAAAAATGAATCGTAATTAAAATAATATTTATATAAGTGTTTTGCTATAATCTAACTCGAATAGACCTCAAAAATAGGTCAATTGACTCATAAACCCAGCTTACTTATAATGGCTTGCAATCACTTTTTAGCTAAGTTGTCTATCGTGTAAATGTCTTCGACGAGCAAGGTACATACCGACAACAAGCAACACTCGATTCCAGTAAAAAAACATGCTTATAAGATGATAAGAGGTAAACTTTAGTTTGAAAAATATAACACCCAATATTCGACTATTGGTGTGTCTTATGCAACATTAAACTTATTCCTTATGATATACACTCTTGGTATCCAATAAATAGCTCATTATTTATAAATTTATAAAGTATTTAGTAATTATCATATGAATTTTATCGACTACCAAACATTTGGTATCAGATATCTTATAAACAGTTTCAAGTCGAGTTAACTAATATTTAAAAAATGTAGTTGATAGAATCAACAAGTTTTCTACTCATATACAGCACACTTTTAATTATTATAAATATATTAAAATTTAATCTTCGTCCTTCAAAATAATGCTTCTAATCTTGGGAGAACTTAACATTTGAAAATAACAAGTACTATTTTGACATATTTAATCATTTTAGTTCAATGATTATTGAGATGACATGTGACATAGCATATTCGTAGAAAGTCACAACAACTAGAAATTAATGATAAAATCATTTTTAATTTTAAATATTGTATAAGAAATTACAAACAAATAAATTAACGAAGTACGATTGTTCTCATAATTTAACCATAGACGAACAGTTCAATCAGTTCAATAACCCTGATTTTATCTATAAATTATAAATTATAAATTCTAGCGGCTGATTAAATGGAAAATAATTGAAATGGTATCATTTACTTTCGTAATTATATTAAGGAGCAACTTTAAAAAAATGTTGTGTTTCGAAAAATATTTTTAATACAAAAACGTTGTATTTCAAAACATAATTTTTTTTTATTAACAAATAACCAAACTCATTGTTTTTTAAACACAACTTCACACTTACTATTTTTTATTTGTCAATAATGAAGTCGTACTTTCCTATACGAATTGTATTCAATTTTTTTCACAACTTTTTTAAATATTAAATATAATATTTTAAAAAAATTACATGCGCCTAATTTGAATTCATGATTACTCTAAACTGTAATTTATTTTTGCATTAAACATATATATTAGTATATAAAAACATAAGAAGTTATCTATTTATTCATAAATTAAATATACGTAAAGAATCTAAATATTATATGGTAGTCTAGATGCTTCATTACTTATATTCATAATTTACATCATGACAATCTATGCTTTTATATTTGGAATATTTGTCGGACTTATTTGAAATTGATGATCAATTTCATATATGCCATAGTAGCTGTACTTTTTTTTTATTGTTGTCACTAAATAATCAAGTCAAAATGTATAAGAAGATCAATATGTCTGATTTGTAACACTATGAAATCAAAATTAATAGCCGTTGTAATTTATGGACAAATCAATAAATGAGCTTAATTATAAATGGAAAAAGAAAAAAACTACAATAACACAAGAAGAAGAAAAAAAGAAATAATATCCAAAATCCTCCACAATCCTATTTGATCACATCATCATTCATTGAATTTAATAGTTAGAGTCATTGTTCCTCAATCTATTTGGAGATCTTTTAGTACTTTGGACCTCAAAATTCACATGTTTCCAAATTGTACTTTTGTTTTTCTTCAAGCAAGATTTCTATATAATAGTTATGATTTGAAACAAAACACACTTATTTTTATATCTTTTTAAATGTATATTTAACACATTCCCTCTAATTTACCCAAAAATAATAACAACTTGAAAAATTCCATCACCATAATGATGATGACTTTGTTTTTAAAACTAGGCCTATATCTAGTAGCTAGATAAATTATTAGATTAATAGTTTAATACAATAAAGGTAGCTTAAGATCCTTCATTGAATAGCAAATGAAGGACATGAAGCTAAAAGTCAATGTAAAAATATGATAGTAATGTGAAAGGTTAAATTCAATGTGTTGTCATGTACTCTAAATTACTATGCTAATATATTTAATCATTAATGATTTTGTTTGGTAAATTAAATCAATTAAATGTTAAGTTTTATTATCTCACATGCTAATTTTAACTTATTTAATGAATGCTTCACCTCTTTCCTTTGGTTTTCCATTTTTAAAAGAAAACAAATTGTATCTATTCATTTGTCTGTTTGAAACTTTAATATAGTATTAATTAGTATCTTCACCATGGACGTTTTTGTGTTTTTTAAAAAATAATTACAAGTATTATATTTACAAATAAATATTAGTTGGGTTAAATAAGATCATTGGAGTATATTTGTGAAGTATTTAACAAATTTGCATATCGCATGTACTATAAATTAAAAAAGTTATTGATACGAAATTAAAAATAAATTTAGTCTTAATGAAATTATTAATTAAGTTTGTGTTATATTTATAAGTCACCTTAAATAAAAGGAAATGGAGGTTGTACTACGAAATTATATAAAATAATTAATAAATGCTATGTTTCCTCCTTACTTTTTTATTCTCTCTAAATAGTATTTAGTGGCCCATTTGATAAAAATAAACAAACATGTAAAGAATGGAGTTAATAAAAATAAAAATAAAATAAAATATACAGTTGAATAGAAATGAAATTTTTATTTAAGAAAAATGAAAAATAGAGAAAAATATTTCATCAATCTAACACAAAATTGGGACTCATCTTTATATTTCCTCTTTTTTTCTTTCTTACAAAATAGAGGATAAAGTAAAAAAATATTAATAATTTTCAAGTATTAAAAATAAAGCAGCATAATCATTTTTACATATTGAAAAGTTTTTAAATTAGTCCTTAATGTTAATCAAATATATCAACTTAAAAACTAAATTGAAAAATACTCGTTATTTTAGAGAATGTTTACCTATAGTTTTATTATCTTATATATATGTATGTGTTTCTAGTGCTTTAATGTGTTTTCTTTGCAACAATAATTACCTGTGGTGTGGCGTGGAAAGGGTGCAAAAGCTAGTGGACTAACAGAGAAGGATTTATACTTGTTGAGGACTTTTCTTTGTACAAGAAATTAGGAGTTGCAGAATTCACTTTTCTGTAACTTTCTCAGCAAGATGGCAACTTTTGGCTACCTTTGGTGGTTGGTGGCACTGATAGTTCAAAAGGAACACACGTTCAAAACGCTTACTCGTAAGATAGTTGAAGTAATTGTGGAAATCCTTTTACAGAGTTGGAAAGTATTCCATGAATCTATGTCATTACTGTTTTGGATTTGACCCAAATGAAAATATTTTCACTCAAATAGGGAACAGAACAAGGTTTTAAATTTGAGAAAATATGAGATAGAGATCACGGTTGTCGAATGGCCTCTGCTGAAAAAGTCACACAGTTCACTACTCCAGCAATCAATCATGATGATAACTCAAACCTCCAATGCATACAAAAAGTGCATCGATGAAGGGAGAAAAACTTTTTCACCCAGACAATTTACGCTATTTGCTCTCAAATCATTCAACAAGTTAACCGCAAAAAAGGACTTTGGTTTTTGGCACTATAGTTAATTTTACATCTGTAACTTTATTCTTTTCATTCTGCTCTTGGAGATCCCACCACCACACCCCAAACCAACCTTCATTTTTTTATCTTTTATTTCACCTAGGGATTCGGCATTGAACATAGTACTGCCTCATGGGGCCATTATTTTCCCTTCAATGTGCTAATCATTTGCATTTTTTTCTAAGTTATNTGTATTGGATTAGAAATTCTAATCAAAATTGGATTAATACAAAAAATGAATCGTAATTAAAATAATATTTATATAAGTGTTTTGCTATAATCTAACTCGAATAGACCTCAAAAATAGGTCAATTGACTCATAAACCCAGCTTACTTATAATGGCTTGCAATCACTTTTTAGCTAAGCTGTCTATCGTGTAAATGTCTTCGACGAGCAAGGTACATACCGACAACAAGCAACACTCGATTCCAGTAAAAAAACATGCTTATAAGATGATAAGAGGTAAACTTTAGTTTGAAAAATATAACACCCAATATTCGACTATTGGTGTGGCTTATGCAACATTAAACTTATTCCTTATGATATACACTCTTGGTATCCAATAAATAGCTCATTATTTATAAATTTATAAAGTATTTAGTAATTATCATATGAATTTTATCGACTACCAAACATTTGGTATCAGATATCTTATAAACAGTTTCAAGTCGAGTTAACTAATATTTAAAAAATGTAGTTGATAGAATCAACAAGTTTTCTACTCATATACAGCACACTTTTAATTATTATAAATATATTAAAATTTAATCTTCGTCCTTCAAAATAATGCTTCTAATCTTGGGAGAACTTAACATTTGAAAATAACAAGTACTATTTTGACATATTTAATCATTTTAGTTCAATGATTATTGAGATGACATGTGACATAGCATATTCGTAGAAAGTCACAACAACTAGAAATTAATGATAAAATCATTTTTAATTTTAAATATTGTATAAGAAATTACAAACAAATAAATTAACGAAGTACGATTGTTCTCATAATTTAACCATAGACGAACAGTTCAATCAGTTCAATAACCCTGATTTTATCTATAAATTATAAATTATAAATTCTAGCGGCTGATTAAATGGAAAATAATTGAAATGGTATCATTTACTTTCGTAATTATATTAAGGAGCAACTTTAAAAAAATGTTGTGTTTCGAAAAATATTTTTAATACAAAAACGTTGTATTTCAAAACATAATTTTTTTTTATTAACAAATAACCAAACTCATTGTTTTTTAAACACAACTTCACACTTACTATTTTTTATTTGTCAATAATGAAGTCGTACTTTCCTATACGAATTGTATTCAATTTTTTTCACAACTTTTTTAAATATTAAATATAATATTTTAAAAAAATTACATGCGCCTAATTTGAATTCATGATTACTCTAAACTGTAATTTATTTTTGCATTAAACATATATATTAGTATATAAAAACATAAGAAGTTATCTATTTATTCATAAATTAAATATACGTAAAGAATCTAAATATTATATGGTAGTCTAGATGCTTCATTACTTATATTCATAATTTACATCATGACAATCTATGCTTTTATATTTGGAATATTTGTCGGACTTATTTGAAATTGATGATCAATTTCATATATGCCATAGTAGCTGTACTTTTTTTTTATTGTTGTCACTAAATAATCAAGTCAAAATGTATAAGAAGATCAATATGTCTGATTTGTAACACTATGAAATCAAAATTAATAGCCGTTGTAATTTATGGACAAATCAATAAATGAGCTTAATTATAAATGGAAAAAGAAAAAAACTACAATAACACAAGAAGAAGAAAAAAAGAAATAATATCCAAAATCCTCCACAATCCTATTTGATCACATCATCATTCATTGAATTTAATAGTTAGAGTCATTGTTCCTCAATCTATTTGGAGATCTTTTAGTACTTTGGACCTCAAAATTCACATGTTTCCAAATTGTACTTTTGTTTTTCTTCAAGCAAGATTTCTATATAATAGTTATGATTTGAAACAAAACACACTTATTTTTATATCTTTTTAAATGTATATTTAACACATTCCCTCTAATTTACCCAAAAATAATAACAACTTGAAAAATTCCATCACCATAATGATGATGACTTTGTTTTTAAAACTAGGCCTATATCTAGTAGCTAGATAAATTATTAGATTAATAGTTTAATACAATAAAGGTAGCTTAAGATCCTTCATTGAATAGCAAATGAAGGACATGAAGCTAAAAGTCAATGTAAAAATATGATAGTAATGTGAAAGGTTAAATTCAATGTGTTGTCATGTACTCTAAATTACTATGCTAATATATTTAATCATTAATGATTTTGTTTGGTAAATTAAATCAATTAAATGTTAAGTTTTATTATCTCACATGCTAATTTTAACTTATTTAATGAATGCTTCACCTCTTTCCTTTGGTTTTCCATTTTTAAAAGAAAACAAATTGTATCTATTCATTTGTCTGTTTGAAACTTTAATATAGTATTAATTAGTATCTTCACCATGGACGTTTTTGTGTTTTTTAAAAAATAATTACAAGTATTATATTTACAAATAAATATTAGTTGGGTTAAATAAGATCATTGGAGTATATTTGTGAAGTATTTAACAAATTTGCATATCGCATGTACTATAAATTAAAAAAGTTATTGATACGAAATTAAAAATAAATTTAGTCTTAATGAAATTATTAATTAAGTTTGTGTTATATTTATAAGTCACCTTAAATAAAAGGAAATGGAGGTTGTACTACGAAATTATATAAAATAATTAATAAATGCTATGTTTCCTCCTTACTTTTTTATTCTCTCTAAATAGTATTTAGTGGCCCATTTGATAAAAATAAACAAACATGTAAATAATGGAGTTAATAAAAATAAAAATAAAATAAAATAAAATATACAGTTGAATAGAAATGAAATTTTTATTTAAGAAAAATGAAAAATAGAGAAAAATATTTCATCAATCTAACACAAAATTGGGACTCATCTTTATATTTCCTCTTTTTTTCTTTCTTACAAAATAGAGGATAAAGTAAAAAAATATTAATAATTTTCAAGTATTAAAAATAAAGCAGCATAATCATTTTTACATATTGAAAAGTTTTTAAATTAGTCCTTAATGTTAATCAAATATATCAACTTAAAAACTAAATTGAAAAATACTCGTTATTTTAGAGAATGTTTACCTATAGTTTTATTATCTTATATATATGTATGTGTTTCTAGTGCTTTAATGTGTTTTCTTTGCAACAATAATTACCTGTGGTGTGGCGTGGAAAGGGTGCAAAAGCTAGTGGACTAACAGAGAAGGATTTATACTTGTTGAGGACTTTTCTTTGTACAAGAAATTAGGAGTTGCAGAATTCACTTTTCTGTAACTTTCTCAGCAAGATGGCAACTTTTGGCTACCTTTGGTGGTTGGTGGCACTGATAGTTCAAAAGGAACACACGTTCAAAACGCTTACTCGTAAGATAGTTGAAGTAATTGTGGAAATCCTTTTACAGAGTTGGAAAGTATTCCATGAATCTATGTCATTACTGTTTTGGATTTGACCCAAATGAAAATATTTTCACTCAAATAGGGAACAGAACAAGGTTTTAAATTTGAGAAAATATGAGATAGAGATCACGGTTGTCGAATGGCCTCTGCTGAAAAAGTCACACAGTTCACTACTCCAGCAATCAATCATGATGATAACTCAAACCTCCAATGCATACAAAAAGTGCATCGATGAAGGGAGAAAAACTTTTTCACCCAGACAATTTACGCTATTTGCTCTCAAATCATTCAACAAGTTAACCGCAAAAAAGGACTTTGGTTTTTGGCACTATAGTTAATTTTACATCTGTAACTTTATTCTTTTCATTCTGCTCTTGGAGATCCCACCACCACACCCCAAACCAACCTTCATTTTTTTATCTTTTATTTCACCTAGGGATTCGGCATTGAACATAGTACTGCCTCATGGGGCCATTATTTTCCCTTCAATGTGCTAATCATTTGCATTTTTTTCTAAGTTATCATATAATTATACACAGAATGGGAACTAAGAATCCGTGATAGAATACATACACGTACTCTCAGACACATGCATCATGGATTCAGTATTCCCATCTTGATGATGATAATGGTCATAAAAGATGGACCCTTTATTTATTGTTCTGCGTGCAACACAATGCACAGAGAAAGGTAAGCCCTTTTCAAGCTGTGCTCCGCAGCCTTCCCCTGCAATGCAACTCTACTTAGTACTTACTTGGTACAGACTACGGTGTAGGTGGGTCTCCTTCGACAGTTACAACCTTTTGCTACAAATTCGGAACAGAAAATAATGCAAACTCTCGTTACTATCTCCCTTTAATCCATTTTTACACAAAAAATAACCTTCAATTCAAGTGCATGTTAGTTCTGATGATAAACATAGAATCAGTTTAAAGTGATGGAGTTTAAGCCTCTGATGACATTTACAGGGAATTGATGAGTAATTTAGAACAGATTTATTGAATTATGACAGCCAAATAAAAGAAAGAAAAATGGAGTATTGATTATATGTGACAATTGCCAAAAATCTTTGGCTCTCATTTTCATTCAATTTTATTTTGAGATGCTCCCAATTTCAGCTTGACAATTAGGCTTTGGCTTATAGTTGAGGTAGACAAGACCCACCAATTTCAAAGCAAAGTGGGCAAAATTGACCAAGCACTAGAATATGTCTCAAGAACAATATACCACAGAGCCTCCTCCACCCCTACCTCAGAGAAAAAGAGAAGAAAGAGAAAGAGAGAGATCAAAAGTAAGTTCGTGAGCTACAAAGACATACACAAGAAGGAATAAACCAAAAAACTTCCTCCAAGGAGTCCACATCAGGGCACCATCAGTAGATTAAAAAAGGGTGAAGTGAATAGAAGTTGCAATAATTAGGTACATCTTGAAAGAGAAAAATAGCAAGAGATAATGATCCACCATGAAGTAAGGTTAAAAACCAAGTGGAGCAAGCCAAATTTGGTGCTCATCGTCTCATCTTAATTCAACACTGCCTCTTGCTGAATCCTATCCAGCGTCTGGTACACAGCTTCAGCAATATCATCAACGGATCCCAACTTGCAATCATCTTCTACCTGCAAAAAAACAAAACAAAAAACTCAGCACATTTTCACTTTCCAGAAGAAAACAATTAACTAAAAATATCTCAAGTTTAAGGCACCAATAAAGACAAACCTTAACACTTAGAGAGTAGAGTACAATTTCACCGGTGGTGGTAACATTTAGGTGCAAGATTGTGAGGCGCATAGTATGCAAACCAGAGACCAGCTTCAAGAGTTGCTTCGGGCGCTTCTTGGATCTTATTTTGAGATTTGCATGGCTTTCCACCATTGTCACTTCTATGTCAGCAATGCCAGACTTAACTTCACCCACGTCTTCACCTACGGTTGCAGAATTATCAGAGCCACCACCACCACCACCACTTGTTGAATACTGCGGAAAGGCGAAGAACTCAGAAAAGGGCATGTTCGTTGCACCACCAGCATCAGATTTCCCCTCTCCTTCTTTCTGAGCACCAAGAAAATGCAGCCTCTGTTCAAGCTCCTTCACAAAGTTAATAGCACCTCCAATTATAGAAGCTTGATCACCCTTCAATGGCCAACCAGACCAAACAAACAAAACAAACAAACAAAACAAACAAAATTTTTATTTTCGAAGGAACCAAGTAAAGAAACAAATAGGTAAGAACAAAAAAAAGGAAGAGGAGAGAAGTACCCTTTGGATATAAGAGTCCGGCATGAGAGAGCGAAGAACAGAAAGATACTCATTCATCTGCTTTCTTCTATTGCGCTCGACAGCAATGTGAGTCATTCTTTGGTTCTCAATTTCTTCCTTGTTCTTTCTGCTTTTGGCTCTGCGCCTCTTGGGACGAGTGGTTAAGGTATCCAAGCTGTGAGTGGCGTTACTGGGGTCTGTGGGTTCTTGAAGATCATTCAAGTGGGGTAAGATAGAGGATGAGGAGCTGGTCCAATCTCCTCCATAAGGGTAATTGTCTGGTTGGTTGTTACTATTATCGAGAAAAGTAGAGATGGAACCTTGTTCTTCTTCTTTGTGGATGTTGATGTTGATGTGTTCATAGTCCCCCCAGTTAGGTGAAGTAGCAGCCAAGAAAGTGCAGTTGTAGAAGTCCTTCACTGATCCGTAACCACCAAATGGGTCTTGTGATTGTGGAAACACCACTGCTTCCAGTGCCATGGCTCTCTCTCTCTCTCTCTCTCCCTCTGGCAAACACATAACAAACAACCTCAATACCTTCAAGAGGAAGACGATGAAAGGAAAACACCACTAGCTAGTCTTGTGTTGGGTCCTCTTTGCAACCAGTTTTTGCCTTATAAAGCCCCCCAAAAATGCTCACTGCTTTGCACGTGAAATACAATTAATTCAATGTTAAATACAGTAACTTTTATTCACACACTACAAAATATCAAAATAACTTGTCACAATATTCAATCATCTTTTTTCTTTTTTCATCTCATACATCAAACAAATAAGACAGTTTTTTTAAAATGAGTTTATTGATCTGTATAATATACTTTTATACTTGTATTCAATTCAGTGAACATTAAGTATATCATAATCTTATCCTAAGAGATTCCTAGACGATTAACATAGTTTAGATAATTCAATAATTACATTTTGATATAAAGTTGTATAACATTTGAGTTATCTTAGAGAAACCTTAAGTTATAATATCTATTAAAATAAATTCTTTTATGGACGTAGATTTGAGCCAAGTTTAACCTATGCGTGTGTTTGTTTTTCTTTTCTTATGTTTACCTTATATCAATTTTTGCACTTGCAGTTCGGTTATACTCTATTTTTGGTGTTATTTGTTTGGTGGATGTTTCTGACTAAATTTTTAAACTATTCCACAATAAACCGGAAATTATACACTTTGTGTTAAGTTGGATTAATGTAAGATGAAATATTTATGTTATGTTTGTAAATGAAAAAAAAAATCACAAATTTTCTGCATGGAAAGTTCAGTATTGTTATTATAAAATTTAACGTTGAATGATGATATTAAATTGTTTAACAAATATTTCTTTTAAATGGTGTTTTTTCTTATAAATATAATGTATATATAATTAATACATACAGAATCATCGCAAAAGAAATTATTGTTTGTGTTAGATATTTTAAGGTTAAAAACGAAAAACTAATTTCTTAAAATGTGAAGATTCGTTATGGTAGTTTTGATCATTTCTTCTGTATGACGACCTCCGTCTATCATTCAATAACAACACACAAAAAACTCCAAACAAAATTGAATTTGCTTTAGTCACTTTATTTGGAATTCATGTTATTGAGCACGAGTGTTACATATGGAAGCTTTCCGAATAAAAAAAATGTTGAAACTTTTCGGATTACAGTGACACAGAGACATAAATTATGCTTATTGTGACTTTTAATTAATGAACAAGTAAGAAATAAATTGCCTAATAATTTTTAAAAACTAACGATTGACCTTTTTCACTGAATAAATGACAATGAGTCTTCATGTTCTTTATAAAATTATGAGAGAGGGAAATCGTGAAGATTTATAACGATTTCTAATTTGAACCAAAGTTGTTATAACTCATAACGATTTCAGTTGTCCGAAAAAAAATTCATTACAACTAAAATCGTCACGAGTCATGAAAACTTTCGTTCACTATAAATTGAAAATTATACTTTCTTTTACTTTTAATTAGTAAATTAGTAAGAAATAACAAATCGACATGTGTTAAGAAATAAAAGAGATAAGTTTAAAAAATGGGATAGTTTTCCTCTTAATTTTAAAAAATAATAATTAAAATAGATTTAAGATAAATCATCGTGAATCTTAACGATTTTTTTCATAAAGTTTTGAAAATGTAAAATCGTCATAATTCATAAAGACTTCAAATTTAAACTAAAGTTGTCATGATTTATGTTGATTTTAATTGTTCGAAAGAAAATTCATTACAATTTAAATTGTAATGAGTCATGACTATTTTGATTCAATGTAAATCAAAAATCGTCATCATTCTTAACTATTTTAATTCAAATTAAAAGTCGTCATGATTTAAATTATTGTCATGAATTATAACATTTTATCTTTTCAAAATTTTATACAAAAAGTCTTCAAGACTCTCATTACTTAAATACATAAAAAAAATGTTAAATACTCTATTTATGTAAATTACCAAGTAAACTATTTTATTTTTTAAAATTTACCGATAAAATAAAACACAGTTTTCTTTTGACGACTAAATATTGTTACTTCCATATTATTTCAAAGATGATTAAATTATAAAAGTGTTAAAAAGAGAATGCAAAAATTGAATTGTCTGAATAATTAAAATAAATTAGTTAATTAGGTAAAAAGAGATGATAAACGAAGGAATTGTGGTGGCAATGGTAGGTGTATATGAAGTGAAGTTGTAATAAAGAAGATGGTTAACGTCAAAGAAAATAAAATAAAAGAACACAGCAACCAATTCTACAACAATTGCGGTCATGTCTGTATTTGTATGAAAATGATATGTCGAAGAACATAATGAGTTAAATTCCCCTATACACGGAAAAATGTTGGGATTAATCATTGGCCTCATATTCTGCTTGTAGCCACTTCCGTTTCAGTAAACCCTTCTTCTTTTTTTCTTAAATAATTATTTCCAATTTTTTTAATTAAAATCTTTTTTTTTCACATAATATATTATATTGGTTTAATGTCCCTATTTTCGTCCAGAATCTCAAATAGGTCCATTCTTTTTTGGCTTGGGTCCTTATTCTTGTAAAATTGGATCAAATAAAGGTTTTTCGTCAAATTGATCAAACACCGTTAAGTTGGGTGTTACGTGGCACGCTGACACTGTAATTTTTTATTACGTGACATTAAAAACGTGACTGAATTGTAAGGGAATTTGGCATGCTGACGTGGCATGCTGACACCCTGGTGGTCGGCCACTCAGTCAGGTGGTCGACCACTCGGTCCGGTGGTTGACCAATCAATGTGGTGGTCGGAAACTCGGTCTTATTCACAAACCGTTCGACTTGTGAAGGAAGTGTTCATAATCGTTCGGCTTGTTAAGGAATGGCTCATGACCATTCAGTTTGTGAAGAAATGCTCATGACCGTTCGGTTTTTAGTCCTTATTTTCTATTTTTATGATTGGTATACAAGTGGAGCCCACAAAGTGTAGCAAAGGGAGAAATTTATGAGGGGTTTTGTCCATAGGTACGTGAATTGCTTCATAATGTCTAAAACTTTGTATTAGAAGGAAAACATAACTTAGTGGAGTGTATGTGTTTGGTAGGGAATGAAAGTCTTCGGCCAAGATTTATTGGTAGAGGTCGAAGGGTGCTTACAGTTAATGATCGAACGGTATAGATAGAGCAAACCGAACGGTCATGAGCATGCATTCACAAACCGAATTCACAAGCCGAACGGTCATGAACACTTCCTTCACAAGTCGAACAGTTAGTAACCGAACAGTTAGTAACCGAACGGTTTGTGGATCTGGCCGACTACTAGACTGAGAGGCTGACCACCAAACCCAGTGGTCAACCACTAGGTCGACCACAAGGGTATCAGCATGCCACGTCGCCAACTTCCCTTACACATGTATACTGTCAGCATTCCACGTAACACCTTCCTTAATGGCGTTTGATCAATTTGACGAAAAGCCTTTATTTGATTCAATTTTACAAAAGTAGCGAAAGAAAAGGACGTGTGACATTAAACCTATTATATTCTCATCTCATTTTACTAATTACATATGTTGATTTAATTTTGTATTAAAATTTTATTCCAAATAAGTATACAAATTTCTGTGTTGTGATTGTCTAGTGCCCACGACATATATAACACGAAAAAAATGAATTAGTGATGAAAAATTAAATTTTTAATATGTATAGATTAGTTTATTAGAAACAATATTTTTTTCATCCATAAATTTGTCATTTTTTTTAACACTTAGTGTTACTCATAAGTGGGTCCCCATATGCTTTGCTTAATATAAACATTCAATGTATCTAAAAACGCTTCAATTTGTATAGTAAACTGTGAATAGATTCTTATATCCATTTAAAAATGGTTACTAAATTCATACAAGGTTTGCATAATCTATAAAAAATTTCAATAAGAAATACTATTGATTAAGAAATTAAAAATCTAATTATATTACAGAGTCCTAAGAAATGGACACTGACTCTTCAAGCCATGCCTCGAAAAGGACTAGGGAGATATATCTAAATTGCTTAATTTTAAAATTATTTTTGGGGCTGTGATATGAATATATAAGTATTAGAGAATCTCCAATATATATATGCTGTAATAATATTTATTATTCATGATTATTTTTTAACAATGATTTTCCTTAAGCAGCTAAACTTCACCAGAAAACACCATTAAAGAAATTAATTGTATATTAATTAATAAAGGCAACGTTCCGAAATTGATTAAAATATAGCTCCAATGTATTAACTTTTTGTTAATTTTTTATTTCAAATACAATATATTGTAAAAAAAAATATTTTTTATGTGTCTACTAACATAAAAAATTCTCTTTTGCTCAAACTTGTCGATTACATTTACTTTGGATACATTTCAAGCACTTTTTGAGAAAACAAAAGGTTGTTTTAATAATAATCGTATTTAAGATGTCAATAGAAACCAGATAAAAGGTTTTTCATTCTTTTTAAGGTTTTTTTTTCAATAACTAATTTTAACCATTTTTTCCCTCTCAAAAGTTATCCTTCAACTTTTACTTTCCAACTTCATGCATATAACTTTTTATGACTTTACGTATAAAAAATTATCTTTTATTACTCAAAGGAAATTATCTTAAATTCTTTTTTCAGTAATAAATTTAATAAAAAAAACACATTATTCATATGAATTTTGCTAACATTACCAAACACATCCTCACTAGAACAAAAATAGAATGAAGTAACATGTGAATGAAGAATATGTTAAGCTGTTCCATTATCACTGTCCTTTGTTTCACGCTGACAGGGAAAAAAGTGACATTTATATTTTCTCACAAGAAACATTGAAAAATGTTCAGCTTCCAATCCTTGGATGCATCAGACCATGATGTACATCAATGAACACAAGCACATGGACTTTCTCCACTGTGATTTGTGAGAGGAAACAACAATCTTCAATACATAAAGAGAAATTGGCTGTGTCATTGATTTGGGAATAACGCGGTCAGAAGTAAGATCAACGAAGAAGAAAAGAAACAGAAGATTTAAAGGAAAAAAAGATACGTATGGTTCATTTTACTGATAGATTTAATCAAAACATAGACTCTAAGCCTTAAGAATTTTACTCAGAAAGAGATATATATATATAGAGAGAGAGAGAGAGTGCAGTACATTTCCATCGTCAGAATTTTGCAGAGAGACCATGTGCTTCAAAGCAACCACAAAGCTTCCAAAAAATTCTAAAATAGGGAAAGGAAACCTAACTTTGAGCTTTTCTTTTTTTGGTCGAATACATCCGTAACCTACGAGGCTACAACTGTTTAATCTAAGTTGAATTATGTAACACATAAACATGGTCGACAAATAGTGATGATGGTGCCGTTGAAGTTGCCGTTTGGTTTCTTTTGGTTACACAATGTTCAGATTCAACGTGCATGCAAACTTTCTCAGCCAAACTCAGGTTAATCACACCAAACTCACCAATGGAGGAATTAGTATATTTCCAAGCTACAAAAAAAAAAAAAAAGCTTTTCCCGAAAACCAGTTAATTAATGCAGAGTATTGATATTGTTTAATCAGCAGCACTGTTAATATTGGCCAACCTACAGAACCATTAAAAGAAATGTTAGACCCAACTGGCACTATCGCTTGAACCATTCAAAAGTATTGTTACATAATAGATATATATATATATATATATATATATATATATATATATATATATATA
>NW_025903127.1:0-11121 GCF_018835915.1 Vigna umbellata
TATTTCAAATTCTGAACAAAAATAGGGACCTATTAAGACATTAAACCTATATTAAAAATATGTAAGGAGTTTAGATTTTATATATTAAACCAATTAAAAAGTTTTCTGATAGTATGAGAAGAAAACGAATAAAAAATAAACCATGAACTTTGATCTCTATTTTCATTTACTTTCTTCAATTTGTTTGATTTTACATTCCAAGTATTCATTTTTGTCAATTTTAATAATTTGATTTTTTTTCTGTTAACATTTAAATCCTTAATTGAAGGTGAAAATTGTATGTCACAGTTGGTGATTTTTAAATATTTTTAAATTCTTTTAATTTTTTCTTAATTTAAAACATAAAATTGTCACGTGTTAAGTCAATATTGTATCACGTATCAGTGTTATGTATTTAGTCGATGTCAGTATCACATGTCAACTTAATATGATTGTCACATGTCAATTTTAGTATCAGTATCTTATATTTAATTCAATCCTAATTTTCATTAATTTTTTTCAATTTAGTTTCAATGGTTGTTAGTTTGATTCAATTCAATTCAAATTTTGTTTCTCCAAATTTAGATCAAATCTAATTTTTATATAAATGTTGTACTGCAAATTTTATTAAAATTTATATTTTTATTAAATATTTCTTTTATTAGTTTATATCAATTATAAGTATATTGTTGGAAGAAAAATATTAAAGTTGGTTTAAAATTAGTGGGATAATTTTTCATTATTTTAAAAATTAGAAAGAAAATTTTTTAAAATTAGAAAGAAAATCTATCATAATTTTTAAAATTAGATGAAAAATTCTTCATTATTTTTAAAGTTATATATTTTTAAATAAACTTTTGTCCTATTTTCATGTAGCAAAAATCAATAAATCTAATAATTATAAATAATGAACAATTGATTTAAAAGTAATAAAAAATTTCCTTCTAATTTTTAAAATAATGAAGAATTTTTATTTTAATTTTAAAAATAATGAAGGATTTTCTTCCTAATTTTAAACCTACCCTAAGAATTTCTTTTCCAATAATATTTAGTTAGAGTTTGTTTAAAATAATAAAAAAAATATTTTATGACAATGTGAATTTTAATAAAATTTTTAGTATAATATGTATATAAAAATTAAATTTGATTTTCATTTGGAGAAAGACAAAATTGGAATTGAATTAAACAAAATTAACGAAAATTGATATTAAATTAAACAAAATTAACAATGAAACTTCGTAATGACCTATTATACATATTATACTAATATTATCGTATGACACTCATATACAGTCGACAAGTGTCATGACAAAAGTTGTGTTTAAGAAAATAAAAAAAACTAATGTGAAGATATAAAAGAAAATAGGGTGTATATTATAATTAATTTATTATGGAGAAAGTTTTCAGGTTTAAAGTAGGCCCCATTTTTTAACTCTTAGAATTATCGTTTTCATTAGTTAAAACACAAAACCTGATTAATTGTTGGAAAACTTGTTAAACGTGAAAATTCTCGTACTAACAACTAATCTTTTGAAAAATAATTACAACAATATGATACTTTATCAATTTCGTTACATTTTTAAAGTACTTATAAAATTATGGTTTAATAGCCAATTTAGTCCCCACTTTGGTTGAAAAATCTTAATTTAGTCCCTCGTTATAAAAGTGTTTTACATTAGTCCTAACTTTTAAAATAGTGGGTCAGATTGGTCCCTTTCGTTAAATATAAGTTAACGAAATTAATGGATGATGATGTGACACAGCTTAAAGCTGATGTGTTAGATTGGTCCCTCGTTAGCTTTAAGTTGTGTCACATCATCATCCATTAATTTTGTTAACTTATATTTAACAGAAAGGACCAATCTGACCCACTATTTTAAAAGTTAGGACTAATTCAAAACACTTTTATAACGAAGGACTAAATTGAGATTTTTCAACCAAAGTGAAGACTAAATTGGCTATTAAACCTAAAATTATTAATCTTAAAAGATAGGGCGACTAGATCTTAAATAGAAAAATGGTGACGACGTTACTGAGTTAGTTCTAACAATGAAAGTTTGGATCTTAGTGTTTATTGTTTCATGTCATCTCACCCAGTAAACGATGCATGAAAACAATTTCAGCTTTTGTGTTTGAGGAATTGCCTCAGTTGATTGTATCAGACCGGCATAATGAATTTAACGCGTCTATTGGTTCTGTTTTCATATGCTATTACCGAAATGTTATAATTGGGTGGAGTTACACAGTAACACTGACAATAAATACTAAATAAACACAACAAATGAACAAAGAAATTGAGTAACTAAGCACAATAAACTCAGTAATAACAGATCCAGAGAAAATCTTGCAAGCCTCATTTCATATCTTCATTCATTCGTTCTTCTGTCATAACTATGGACAATAACGTGATTCAAGCACTGTTGCTGCTTCCATCAGTTGATCCAGGCATAAGCTCTCTGAGCATAGCCACTACCTGCAACATGTTTGGCCTTCTTGAAGGCAAGTCATCAACACACTGCAAAGTAATCTCTAAATATCTTATCATCTCTTTCACTTCTTTGGCTTCTGCCTCATCAGTTCCTTGAGTGGCCAAAAGCAAGTCCGAGTCAATTACTTCCATTTGCTTCCCTTCACGGACCTTCATCTTTGCCCACCCAACCAAGTTGGTGTCCCCAAAGTCCTCCTTGTCAGTAGGGCGTTTACCACTAAGCAGTTCTAACATCACAACTCCAAATGAGTACACATCTCCCTTAGCAGTGCACCTGAAACTCTGGTAGTACTCTGGTGGAACATATCCAGGTGTTCCTGCCAGTGTGCTCACACTAAGATGTGTATCAAGGGCACTTATAAGTCTCGCCATTCCAAAATCTGAGACTCTCGACTCCATTTCATGGTCAAGTAGCACATTGCTTGACTTCATATCTCTGTGTATTATGTGAGGGATGCAATTGTGGTGCAGGAAACAAAGCCCTTTAGCTGCACCTCTTGCAATCTTTTTCCTTTCTTCCCATGTCAAAATGCGCCGATCACGCGTCTTTATTCTCCCATGAAGCATCTCCTCTAGGCTTCCATATTCCATGTATTCGTACACAAGGAGCCTCTCTTCCCCCACTTTGCAGTATCCTAACAGAGGAACCAGATTTCTGTGCTTGATCTTCCCCAATGTTTCCATCTCTGCCATGAATTCTCGATCACCCTGGCAGCTCAGTCGAATCAGCTTCTTTATGGCCACACTTGACCCGTCTTTCAGTGTGGCCTTGAACACTTCGCCAAAACCTCCACACCCAATGAGGCTTTCTGCCGAGAACCCATTAGTTGCTTCAATCAACTGGGAAAATTTGAGTTTCCTCAGCTGCCTCTGAAATGTTGCAACATTGATGCTTAGTGGCTCTTTCTCTTTGTCGATTTTCCATGTTGTAGCAGCATGGCATGCTTGTAAGCTATTGAGCATCTTGACTTCTTCGGCCTCCTTTCTCCTTGCGCGCATTGCAATTGCCCACACGATTAAAATACATACAGAAGCAACAGATATGAGAGTTCCCATGACAATGCTGTTTGCCCATGTTGCAGTTGCTGTTTTATGGCCCCCTTTGCCAGCATCATCAGTTGGATTTGTTGTGGGTTGGCTATTGTCGCTCTTGCAGTCAGGCAATGGTACACCACAAAGGCCAGGGTTATTTGCATACTGGGAAGCCGGAAGTGTACTCAGTTGTCCCCTAGAGGGAATTTGCCCTGTTAACTCGTTGTTAGATAGATCAATTTGAACCAAGAATGAGAGGTTTGAGAATGAGTCTGGAATATGTCCTTGCAATCTGTTGTGTGATGCATCGAACACACCCAAATTTTTTAGTTGGCCAAGCGTTGAAGGGATTTCTCCAGATAGCTGATTGTGAGATAACTCAAGAACTTGTAAAGCCACCATGTCTCCGAATTCATCTGGGATTTTTCCGCGAAGCTCGTTATATGAAAGATCAAGATACTCCAGAGTCTGGTACTTGGTGAACAAGCTGAGGACAGGACCAGAATAGAGTCTTGTGAAGTCACAAGTCCTCAATGTTGGAACCTGCAAGAGCCTTTCAGGTCGAATACCAGAGAATTCTAGCAAACCTCCTACTCCTTTGCATGAGTTTCCAACATTTCTTACAAACACCAAAGTGTTCCCTGAAAGGATCCCAAACAAGGATTTTGCTCCTAGCTGTCTTCCAAGTCTTGAAGGGATCTCTCCAGTGAGCTTGTTGCTGTTCAAGTCCAACCACACCAAACTGCTGCAATTCGCTAGCTCTGCTGGTATCTCGCCAGTCAAGCTGTTGTTTCCAAGCTGCAGAACTGCTAACCTTGTCAAGAGACCAAACTCACGCGGTATTTCACCACTAAGCTCATTGCTTGTCAGTGATATCCATTCCAGATTGCTGCAATTGAATAACTCAATGGGAATTCCACCAGTGAGATGATTGTTATTCAGTATGAGATCCTTAAGATTCTTGCACTGGCCCAGTTTTGAAGGAATTTTTCCTTCCAAGCCATTGAACCATGCAATTAGCTGCTCAAGATTTTCAAGTTGTCCAAGCTCCTCTGGAATTGTACCATTGAGATAGTTCAGACTAAAATCAAGTGTCTTCAGCTGTGAGCACTTTGACAGTTCAGCTGGAATTTCACCTGTAATAAGATTATCTGGCATTCTCAGCTCCTCAAGTGAGGCTGCCCCAGGACATAAATCCCTGGGGATAGATCCATAAATTTTGTTTGAGCTGAAGTCCGCAATCTTCAACTTTTTGCAGGAAGATAATGAAGATGGAAACTGACCACTGATAGCATTATTCCCCAGCCACAGTTCCTGCAATGATCCGAGGTTCTGAAAGATTGAATCTGCTAACTGTCCCGACAGGTTGTTGTTAGCAATGTCAAGATGTTGAAGCAAAGTGCATGAGGAGAAACCAGATGGGATTGACCCGGAGATGTTGTTGAAAGAAAGTTTAACCTCTAAAAGGGAAGCACAAGCGTTTCCCAGCTCAGAAGGGATCCAGCCTGTGAGTTGGTTGTGGGAAAGATCCAGAGTCTGTAGTTTGTTTAGCTGACCCAAACCTTTGGGAATTCCCCCAGAAATCATATTGTTAGCTAAATTCAAACTTTGAAGGCTGGTACAGTTTGTCAAAGAGAGTGGAATGGAGTCTGACAAGCGGTTTCCAGATAGATCAAGTTGCAACAAGGAAATGCAATCCATTTTAAGGCCAAAAATAGACCCTGACAGGTTGTTGGAAGAGAGGTCAAGGGTCTGCAGTTTATCAGAATTTTGTAAGAAATTTTCAGGAATAGGGCCTGTTAAATTGTTGTACGAAAGATTAACAACAACAAGATTCGGACACTTGGAGAAAAGGTTCTCAGGGACAGGGCCTGTAACTCCTCCAAAGGATAGATCAAGCTGTGTCAAACCATAAGGGAGCTGAAGCAAAGAGGTAGAATTTACAGAAAATTAATTCAAAGACAGTTTGAGAACAGATAACATATCTAAAGAAGACAAAGGGTCAAGAGATATTGTCCCAGCAAGGTCATTATTTCCACTAATATCAAGCTGAGTAACTCTTCCAAGGGTGCAAGAGACTCCATACCAGCTGCATGGATTCTTATTGAGCTTCCACCCTGACAAAACTCCACTTTGATCCTTCTGAATCATCCTTTTGAACATCAGAAGAGCCTGCGCATCAGTCTTGATGGAGGAAACTGCCGAACATTCAGTCACAGGAAACAAAACAGTGATCACTAGAAGTGTCACAGTGAGACGAGGCAAAAGCTGAACATAGTTTTTCTCCATTGAGAACACACAGGTCTTGGAAGAGAGAGGCCTGCAAAGATAATGCAGAGAGATACAGATTAATGTGTAGAGGAGAGAGAGGAAAGAAAGAAAGACAGAGTGAGAGTGGTAAGTATGATGGGAATTTGTTGTTGTGACAAAAGGAGTTGCTTTTTGTGTTTTATAAAATTGAAAGGAGGGAACGTGAGAGGGAATAAGGTTGTGTTGCGTGCGGTGGGTATGTACTCGTAACTCTGTTGGTATAATTATATTTTACTTTTTGTTTACCATGTTTAAGAAATTTTATTAGATTTGTTGATCATGACAGATTTTTGTCCAAACTTCTTACAATTTTTTCTCCCAGCTACCTCGTTCAAGCAATTCAAAAGTTTCATTTTTACTGATACAAATATAAATAAGGTTGGTATGATAAAGAATGCAAGTGAGAGAATTTAGTTAATGGATTGATTTGACTATGAGTCAAGGATTTGGGACCCACAGACAAAGGTCTGTATCCAAAGATCGGCGCTATAAAAACGAAAGAAAAAAGAAACATGAGACGTTGGACCGTGCTTGATCCAAGAGTCACTGTCTGTCAGTGAGCGTGAGAATGTTTCCCCATATGTATATGACACACACATAGTACTACTGAAACATTAGATTGGCGCCATGTGCAACTTATGTGGTTGTTTTCGGATTTGAGGCATTCTTTTCTTTCTATTTCTCCCTGGTATATATATATGTCACCACTGCCCTCTACACATTCAAATCACCTATTGCTGCTGCATTTTTTCTTTATTTGATACATCACGTACACCTGCTAACTGGGTACATTTGACTTCACGTTTGAAATCTCATATCATGTTTTAGGATAGAAGTTGCACTTAAACAGAATAGTTATAACTTTGATATAAATTCTCAATCTGCATTTAAATAATATGTGAAAATTTGGTTTCAATTTCCTTTACATAACAATTTATTTATTCTATATTGAATAAATTTCATCCAAAAGTAATCTCATACCCAGTAGTTTAACCTAGTTTTGTATCATTTATGAGTAGAGGTAAAAATAATTTAAAAATATATACTTTTTCTCTAACACTATAATAAAAGCATGTATTACCGAAGGCTTATTACTAACTGTATGCAGGCCTTCGATCATGTATTGGTGACATGAAATACCAACTGCTCTAGGTCTTCGGTAATGTCTGTGATGCTTTAAGTTCGAAATTTGAGTATTTATTCCTCAAATTTCCCAAAAGTAGAACTCTCTCCTTCCTATTCGTCGAACTCATTCCTTGCCTTAGGGTCACGACTTTTGTGGCGATCAGCCGGTTTGACGTTGCGGTTTGACGGCACGAGTTTAGTGGTGTGGACGCTGACGGAGGTTCGTTGTTGGGTGGCGCTCTTCCATTCCCTACTCTCTGTTTGTTCCCATTCTCAAGTGTCAGCGTGAGGTTGTCGCCCTAAGGCGGTTTGAAGCAGTTGTTGTTGTGGACGCTGACAACGATTCGTTAGTGGCTGGTTTACGGCTAGAGTTTGTATTTTGGTCCTTGTGAGTGTTGTGACAGGCATGGGGGTTCGTGGGGGTTAACGTGTCGAGGGCGTTGCAGTGAAGTGGTGTTGGCTGATGCATAGTGCTTAATTGCCACAGGAAAAGGTCAGGATTTGTTTTTTATGATTGAATGTGTCATAATTTTTGAATTATATCGGTCTTCCTTAATTAGAATGATTGAAATTTCCATGTCTCGTGTTGTCAAGCTTGCTTAATTGTGCATATTATTTTGTTGGTGCATGATTTTGTTACATTTTAGTTATTAATGTTCATATTTGTATGAGAATGTTTGCAATGACTGAATGATCATGAAGGTGATTCTATTACATTGTGTAGGTGTTGCTCGTTTGTATAAAATGGGGCTAGTTTGTGTTTGGGCAGTTTCCCTACCTTTTCTTGGCTGTGACATTATTATTTTTTTGTTTTGGGGAAACTTTTATATAGGCCTTGGGAGGGATTATGAGGAAATGTTTGACACGATAGTTTAGTAAGGATATATTATGCATTAAGTGCTTTATTCGGTTGACTTGCATATTTATATCTTGGTTGTTTGTTTATTTATTTATCTTTTATAAATTGGAGAAAATATAAACTAACTTCAAAGATTCAATGTATATGTAGAATGCATGAGAACATTTACTCTTGGATAGAAGACACCAATGTCAACTTTCTTAGTATTTTTTGCCATTAATTGATGATCATTTCCCTATACAAATTTAAAACTTGTGGGTTGATAGATCCTCTGAGCTGGACAATGTACTGATTATGAAATAATTGATTTTCTTTGTGTGTTCTAATTTGAAGAACAACTTACACCTTTTCTAAAGTTTAGTTTTAACATTTTAACCAAATATATGAGTTCAATGTCAATTTCTGATTGAGATGTCTCTTGTTTAAATTTTGACTTGTTATAATAAGACAACTCGTTTTGTTTGTTTGGGTTCTTGATGTAGATTTAATCTGGAAAAAGATTGAACCATTTCTTGGATCAAAGACAATTTTTCAGGTAATTTTAAATGTAAAATTTGTGTAGAGGTCATTGATGGAAGCAGAAAGAGGAATACTATAACAATTGAAAGGATAATGATGATGTTGATTGGTTTATGTATTGCAAATTTGCATGAATGTTGCCCTGATAGAGTCTTACAATGTTTTGATTTTCTTTTCATAATTGATTGATCGTGTATATAAGTTATTATGCGGATAAATTGTGTGGCTAAATTAGTATTATGATGCTTGTGCATGACTTTGTGGTATATATTGATGTCAATATAATTGTATATTTTTGGATCCGTTATAGTTGGTTTTTGATTAATAATTTTTTTTTAAAGTTAAAAATATGAATTTAATGTGTATAGCGATAACCTTTTTAGAGGTGGTTACTTGTAATAAGTCTCCAATGAGAAGAAACTACTTCATTGTAGTTTAAGACTTTGAAGATACAAATTTTAGGTTAAGTGGGATAATACTTTAAATACATTTATTAATTTTAACCATATTATCTTAAATATACGGATTACTTAAAAAGTTAAGGTGAGAGATTCAATTAAATATAAAGTTTTTAAAATAAGGTTTTGAGAGTTTTAAATAGAAAATGATGGGAATAAAGAAAATGCGGTAAAACCATCCTGAATTAATGTTTGATAGACATAGCAACATTGATAAATAAGCAAACAAAAATAATCAGGCTGCCACTATTATGTTATTATTATTGACGTTGATATACTGATGTAACCTTTTCATGTTTGGAGTTGCATTTAAAGTATACAGTCTCTCTGGAGTGTGTATGTATTCTGCAATAAAAATGTAGATGGGGTAGCTTTTCATTATTGTGATTGTTAACTTTAGAATGTATAAAGAGTTAAAAATATTTTGATGAGGGGCCCTCATGTTGAAATGAGAAGGGGAAAAAATGATGATAGTGTGCTATGGTTGAATGAATCCTGGGAAAAAATAAATTGTTGGTAGATTAAAGAAAAGGAGGCCCCCACCCACCATGAAGAAACATCAATTAGGTCAGTGTTAATGGCATGGGAGGTTATGATGCTCCCTTTTGTGCCTTTCACATTCTTGATTTGCAAGCACTTTCATGTATCACACTATTTATTCACTCACTTGTTTCAAATCCACCCTAATCTTTTAAAGTTTTAACTTTTTAGCTGGGTTTGGGACCATCTCTTACTTTGCTACACTCTCTGATTAGGCACATTCCGCTTGGTCAATCCCTGTTGAGTTGTTCTTCACACCAAGTGGTATTTTTTTCTTCTTCTGTGGGTTTATTTAATATTAATTTCTTTTGTGTCACACTTGGGAGAGGGGTGCAAACTGATATGTATAAGACATTTAATTATGAATTACTTTTATGCATCTTTCTAAAACTTTAAAACCAATTTGATATTTATTCATCATTTCAAATTAAAATATATATTTGTACTGTTCAAGAAGAATATATTTAAAAAAAGATGAATCCCTCTTTCATACATTCTTGTATAATTAAAATACATCCATTTATAACTAAAATCACTATATAAACACAAATTTAGAATGAAAAATTTGAAATATTATATGAAAAAGAAGGACTTATTCTATTAACAAGTTAAAAATATGAGTGTATCATATAAATTCTTTTATCATCTCATATTATATTTCTTGCATGAGTACAATACTAAATCAATTCTAAAACATATATTAGATAGGTTCGCAATTAGATAGGTTCCGCAATCATATTAGATTAGTTTCACAATCATATTAATATATACCAATATAACATGTGAAAGACATATTAGATCAATTATGAAACAATCGATCTAATACAAAAAAAAAACATTTTCAAAACAACAATAATTATTAATGTCTGTTTCCAAATCTCCATCATCTTCGTCTTCAATCTTAAATCCCAAATACACCTTAGAATCGCCAAAAGAAGGAATTTGCAAAGAATTATAATGGCGTTGTTAGCAAAAAGACATTGCAATCTGACGAGAAAGAAAAAAAAATTAAAAAAAAAACTCAGTTTGAAATCGAAAGAGATTGAATAATTTTTTGTTGTGATTACTTAGAAAGAGTGAAGCTAGATCTAGTACCTTTTAATACAATTTGGTGACTAGTGGGTGGAGGAACTTGAGCAATGGAACAATTGCATTTATTAGATTAAACACTTTTTAAACATTCCTTTCATTTTTCTAGCTACACAATTTGCATATGTTAGGCTAGATTTAGTACTTTATGTTTGACATGATCTAATACACTTAAAATTATGTTTACACTTATTTGTTTAAGTATACAATCAAAACCAAATAAATGGTTTGTTGTGATGGGTCTTTCAAGAGAATCACCAAAGAGAAACAACATTAATGAGACTTGAATCCAACCACACAATAAAGGATCGACACTACTCTCAACCTAAGACCTTAAGGAAATGAGTTTATGGGTCTTTATCCTTATATGGTGCTTCACTTTCTCATTTCTACTGAATATGAGTCTTAGACTCACACTTGGATTTCTAACAAATCTCTCTCTCAAAGGTGAGTTCCTTCCACATTAGTTACACTCTCCCTCAAGTGGAAGCATTCCTAACCATGAGTACTCATTTTCGTATTGTTGTTCATCTTTACAAGACACTTTATACAAAGGCCAAATTGTACTCGTATGAGTCGGTCATCAAGATTAACCATCAACTCTGATACCACTTGTTGGACCAAGCACTTACCAATAAGCCAAAAGCTACTATCCTCTGCCACAAGACAATTATGCCACTTATAACAATCTCCCCCTCAACAATTGTCACACTAGCTAGGAA
>NW_025903127.1:15093-52298 GCF_018835915.1 Vigna umbellata
ATGATATCTGATCAGCAAACAGAAAATGACATTTCTACTTATTAACCACAATGTAAACAATGAAGACTATTCAACAATTTTAATAGGACTAGATGAAGAATTATGAAAGTGGAAAACATAGTCTCATCCTATGAATAGTTCCCTTTATACTTTAATTTAAACCTAACGTAATGTTTGTTGTATGGTTTCTGTGCATATTTCCAATTCTAACTCAAAAGAATTCATTTAATATCCGTTAAACGAATTTTTTGTTATCTTATTCAACATTGGACCTTAGTATTTTCTTAAAGTGTAGAAAATATTTTAAATTAGACTACTACAATATAGATTACAGTGAAAACAAAGTGGAAAGTACATGTGACCAATTCTATTTTATTAACCTTCTGCCATGTGGAAACAAAAAGCAATAAATCACAAGTCTCACAAATACTTACATTTCAATAAGTTGTTTCTTACAACTGCAATGGATAAAAAAACTAACTAGAAACAATATCTATGAAAGTATAAGTCCTTTCTATAAATTGCATTTTTGCTTCACTTAACAAATGAATGCAATTTTAAGATATTTACTTCGTCATCTAAATAAAACTACATAAAAATGAGATTATTCTATATTTAATTATCAGAATAAAATATGCATTTGGGTTTGGTAAGGATCCTTATCTTTATATGTATATTCATTTACAATGAAAAGTTAGAACTATGTACATTCTTTTGGTAAAAAGAGTTTAGGGAACGTTGTTTTTTTTTTAAGATTCGAACATTTAATTTTTTTTAAGTATTTTAATGAGGATATATATTTTTATAATTCACATTGTACGAAACATAAGATAGTACGAAAGACCACATTGTAAACTGATGCATGAATTTTATTTAAGGAAAATATTTGATAAAACAATATGTGTGTGTGTTCAAATAATTATTTTTAAAATAAATTATTTTTCAACTATTTATTTTTAAAAATATTAAATGCTATATATAAGATGACTTACATGGATATAAATGTATGATGAAAATTATTTGAGTGTAAAAGGATAGAGTAAGTATTAGAAGAAAGTTATTTGTTGTTTATATATATATATATATATATATATATATATATTATATATAATATATATATATATATAATCTATATAAAAAAATGACTTCTTAATAATGGAAAAGAGTTGGTGCAAATAATGGAAAAGTATGGTTTAAATAAACATTATAAAATATTTACTAAGGATATAATGTGCATATTAATATTTATACAATTCTTCCTACATTTTGAATAAATTTTATTGAAAAGAAAACACTAAAAATATATGATGATTATATGATCATATTAAACGATGTATAAATAGGGTAAACTAATTTTTTGTTACATTAAACACCTAAAAAATAGTGTATTTATAACTTAATGTAATGTATATAATTCAAAACATAATATGAATGCATATATAAATTACTTAATCACAATATTTCATCAAATAATAATTCATTAAATAATATAAAATGTTTCTTCTCTATTTTTAAATATAAAAATGTTAAAATCAAATGCCCGACGGAAAATAAATAAAGAATATCCAAACAAAAGTATCGTTTGAGCCCATGCAAGGGCCATCACGCACATCAGCAGTGCCTAGAACAGCCATGACTTAAAATTCCCAACAAAATACGTAAATTATTGTTATTTTTTTGTTAGAACATATACATAGATCATAGAAGTTGTTATTTTCTCCTTTGAAAAGCTCAAATTAGCACGCGCATTTCCTCAAATCTTGTATCCCTATCACTATTCAACTCAAAAGTATCGAAAAGAAAATTATAAAAGTAGCACTCGTTTGGATCAGCACAAAATTTTGGTAACCCACAAATGAGGATCCTGATACAAAAAGGTGAAACAATGACTCCTATCTACATATAGGATCTTTTCTTCATTGCTTATAACTTATGATTGATACCTTATTTCAATTACTTTTATTTTTTTTATTGATTGGAAAATTTATTTTATCTTATGAGTAGTGTCGGGTTAACACTACAACAATGGTAAATTATCGATGAAGTTTTATTGAGGAATTTAAATCTTTTGATAATTATAATTTATTATGGAATTTCTTGTTTAATTTATCGATTAAATTATTTGTTGGTATAGTCATATAAAAAAAATTTGACAAAAAAGTTTGTTGATAATGTTTTGTGAATATTTTTGACAAAAAGATAAGTTGATAAATTTAGTGCAATGAAGGATATCAAAGTTATAGATTTCCTCCTTGCTTTCTCCTCTAAAACATTGAACTTTTTCCTCAAAGTTAAGACTCACTTTCTCCTTTAAAACCAGCGATTAAGATCTGTTGCCGTGAAATAGCCCTTTAGTGAGCCTACTGTCAAGAAGCTGCCCACCCTGCCATCAGTGAAGGGGGTCGTTGCCTTGTGTTTGGGTTGAAGATGTCATTGCACCCCTAATCTCTTTCCCCAATTGTGTTGCCCATAGTCCATTCAAGAAGAAGAAGAAGTTGTGTTATTTTCACTTGTATGGACTATGGTTCTAGTTGTGTTATTTACATAGGAAGGATGATGTAGGCTACACATGTAGGAACGAGAATCCAGGGGTTGGGAGAGTGAAGAGTGGGTGTAGTAGGAATGAGTGATAAAGATGGAAAAACTAGTTGTGCGTGGAGAAGAGTGGGTCCTTGCGTGAGAGAAAAGAAACGAGCGAGAGAATGAATCTTTGAAGCATGGGAGTTATGTGCATGCTGGTTGCATTTAAGCTCAAATGGGTCATTACATTGATATATTTTTAGTGGTTTTGGCATAAGAAGAGGGTGAGGAGGCAGTGTTGATTTATGGCTGGCATAGGTGGTGTTGATCTTGAATTAACGGGTAAGATAGTTTTGATGTGTGATTATTATGGTTGTCAAGTGGGTTTTGTAGGAATGAGTAGTATATTATATTTTGGTTGTTGTGAAGTTGTGGAGAGAGTGAATAATACATGCGGGAAGTGGTTGATGTAAAGGCTGGGTTCCTAACAAACATAACCATGAAGATTGGTGCAACATAATAGATATATATTTAGATAGTGGAGGGGCTCGGATTCAGGCATTTCAATAGTCTCTAATACTACATTTTTTTTGTTGGCATAGTATACTTGGATACATTAGTTTTGGGATGGAAGGACCAAGATATGTTAACAACTTTTTTAACAACTTTTTGACAATAGATTATGTGTCACTATTTTATTGATTCGTATATTAGAAACGGACCAATTACGAACTACCACATAAGCGGTTGTAAAAAAGTTATCAAAAAAGGTTATTAAAAAAACATTTTCCTAAATGGAATTGGTTGATAGAAGAAGAAGTTGAATAAATTGGGGTGCACGTAAAAGTTGTTTGTTTGAAGTAAGGATCTTCACGTGCAAAATAGTTTTACATAGTAGAAATTTATGTTTCACGTAAAGAGCTTTTGGAATGGTTCGTTTCACGTGCACAAGGGCTTTGAATGAGGTTAAATGCATGTTGTGTGGTGTTGTGGCATGGTTATGGTAGTCATATTGTAGGGAGAATCTCTTGAGAAAAGATCGTTTAGAGAAAGACTAGATCATCTAGAGCATCTCTAGTTTTGAAGTTTAACAAATAAACCTAAACAAAATAATCATAAACAATCAAATGTTTAGGAAAAAGGAAAGGACATAGATATATCATGCAAAGAATAAAATAATAAAATCTCATTCTCTAATGGTCATAAGAGAGAGAACATTTGAACACTAGAAAATGAACAACATAGAATCATCTAGGTATCCATCAAATGAATCATCTAGATGCCCGCTTAACTGGAAAAAAAAACCTACAAAGAAAAACATATAAAGATTAGAAGCATTTAAGTGCCAAGCAAAATCAGAGTAAAAATTAGAGGTCATAACTAAGGCTACAAGAGGCATTTAAATATCAAATAGCAAAAGAGATAAGATAAATTGACTAGACGTATTCTTGAGAAGAAGTGTCTAATGAGTAGAAAAAACCTACATACACTTGTCAAGACATTGTGCTTAAAGATATATAAATATATATACACTCACAAAGTGATAAGTATAAAAGTGTCTAAGTAAACCTAGTAAAGCATTGAGTGCAAAAATCTATCAAGTGAAACGTGTTTTACAATGGGTGTCGTCTAAAGGACATATGCGCAAAACAAAGAGATATAGTTTAAGTCTTAAGGACAACACTTCATCCTTGAGAAAAGTAAAAATACCAAAAATTGATGTCTCAATGAATCAGTGCTACAAGAAATAACTAAAGCAAAAACATCGTCTAATGAATATTAACTCTAAAAAATAAAGATGTGATTTGAAACTTATAATCAATGGAAAATGTCTTACAAATAATATCGTTTGATGAAAAGTACGTCAATCCTTGTGTATCAAATTACTTTTCATCTATAAATGTCTAACGTTTTGCAACGAACAACAATATGCCTTATATTGTTTAATATTATCTGAATTTTGTGATCAATTGATAAATTTATTGACATGGTGTATGACAAGATGTTTTGAACATATAATGCAAGATAACATTAATAAACAATCAAAACATTTAATGTCACTTAATGCATGTATGGTAAAAGTGATGTTTCACTTGTATACGTTCTCCTCGTTTATTGTGTAGATTAGAATTACACAATGGATTAATCTTAGCAACTACATACATGGATAAAGACATTGATAGAAGAAAAGAACGTTCTGAGGATGATCTAAGTATAAACTCCTACTTAAACATGATATAGAAGTCGCGCTTCAATCAATATATGATAAAGTAGTGTACCTTTGCATGACAAGACAAGTGAGTGTGACAATGTATCAGGTAGATACTAGACGTCTAGGAATGCTAGGAGTGACTAGAATACTCTAAGTGCCAAGAGTGTATAGAATACTCAAGTGCTAAGAGTGGCTAGAATACTCGGGTGCTAGAAGTGGCTAGAATACTCAAGTGCTAGGAGTGGCTAGAATACTCAACTAGACAATGTATCAAATTGATACCAAATGTCTAGGGATACTATAAATGATGAAAAATTATGCATAACCAAAAGTGCGTGAAACTCAACTAGATAGAAGTTTAGGGATACTAGGAGTGGTGAATAATACTTCACAACCAGGAGTGTGTTAAACTCAACTAGATAGAAGTTTAGGAATACTAGGAGTGGTGAATAATATTGCACAACCATAAATTGGTCAAACTTCTATGTAATCTTTGAAAAAGATAAATAAAACCTCTCAAGAGTTCCTGAAAGAGATTGGACATAACTGGAGCAAATTAGTATAAAATTCTTGTGTTTATTGCTTCATTATATTAAATGTCTTTTTGCCTTCATTAAAAAATTACAGCTTTTGAACAAGTGATCTAAATTCTTTATTTTCCTATACTCACTAGACATTTATTTTGTGAATTACAACATGAGTAAGCACACTTTTATTCAAAAGTAAGGTACTTAAAGTGCTCATTTTAAAACCTACACTTCCTTCAATCACTAGAGTGTAAAAGCTATACATAATTCTTCTTGTGAAAACCTTCTAAGAAATTCCTATAAAATCCAATGTCTAAAAATTTCTTTGGCTACTAATTTGCATTTATTTATCAGAAGCTATGTACGAGGTAGTGGAAAGAGGTTCTCTTTGCCAGTGCAAGGCAGTGGAAGAGGATAGTTCGAGTGTTGTACCTTCTCATTTGTGCGATGTAGTGGAGAAGGGAAAGATGTTTCGTCATTGCTTCGACTCATTGCTAAGTATAATGTTTGATCGTCGAATGTCGTGCTCAACTCAGATTAATATTGCAGATTATATGTAGTAACTAGGGAATGACTCCTAGATCGTCTCTCAAGGACCAATTTTTTATTTTGTCATAAGATCAAACACGTAATGGGAGGTTTGAACAGTTTTACTAATTGAAATTAACACAACAGTTAACTTGGACTAAACAGCGAGTAAAAACTGTTGGTCACTAGTTCAATTGCAATGTTTCATATCCTTGATTAATATTAAATTACACACTCCTCTCACCCTTAATCCAACACAAATTAACCAACTAAGCAAATGTTAATCTAGTCTTCAAAAATTTGAATTAAGCAAACACAATGTATATGTCTAATCAATTTTGCACGCAAAAATTAATCAACTAAGTGGAGATTAAACATGAATTAGGCAACTAAGTGTGTACATAATTGCAAGCACAAAGCATATTAAGCATTATGCAAAATACGAGAAGCGGAATCAAAATGATAGCACAATAATCTCAATGGCACATTTTCAATCTCTCTAGTCATCAACCAATAGAATTCAAGCTACCATTGAATAGAAATTGAAGAACACAAAACAAAGTAACATCAACTCTGGAAAATGCAATGCAGCAGTAAAACGAAAAAGAACAAAAACCTACAATGTAGTAGAATAAAAACCTAATAGAAAACGTAACAACAAAATGAAAAGGAAATTGAAACAGAGAAAACGAAACTGAAACGAAATGTAATGTAATACTGGAAACGTAAATGGAAAGGAAATAGAAACTGGAAAACGTAAATGCAGAGAGCAAATTAGACAAAAAATGAAGGTGAAAAACAGTAAAACACAAATCGAAATTGAAATTAGATTGCAATAAAATTCTAAAACAAAATTAGTTCATGAAAAGAGAAGGAAAAACGAAATTAAAATCTAAGGGAGAGTCTTGTGCTACTATTCATGTTCCAACCATATGAAAGGGAATAAAAATGAATGAATGGGAGTTATGGCTGCATGGACACGTCACCCTAGGTCAGCCCTCTTTTGGGTCTTTCCTAATTCACTAAAAATGGCCCAATGTTCAAGTTTGCCCAAAAATAAGAAGGAAACCAAATTTAAAATGAAATTAAACTACAATGTTGATGTGGAAGTAGAAAATAACGTGGCAACCCTCTTGAAGTCCCAATTATAATTCCAAAATTTACCTTGAAAATAATAATGGAAATAATTAAGCTCGGATAATTTAAATTAATTAAAATATAAATTATTGGTCAAATTAAGCCCAAATAACAAAATTGAGATAATAATAGACAGTTAAGCACAATTCACTAATTAATTTATATGTAGAAAGCTAAGTGAATAAGACAAATAATGATTCATCACTCCAGCTCATTGCTAAGTATAATGTTTGATGTGGGATTCACCGAAGTTGTTATTCATAAGTCCTTAAAAGGCAAGGAAAACAGGCCTACTGTGATGGTAGGGCGACTTTAACAAAACAGTTATGATTAACAGATGATAAGGTAGGGTATGTGGAATAAACCACTGGTTTTTTATAATGTTGTGTAACTATATTTGTATAGTTTGTATAATTGATAATGATGAATATTAATATTTGTGAGTTCTATTATTCTATTTAATTCTCAATTAGCTTAATCATGTGTTTGTTTATTATATGTACAATGATCATATAATGTGTGTCGTTATACAGAAACAACCATAGACTTTTTTCAAGGGGCTTTCCCTCTATAGCTAGGGGTATATAGTTATCATTATCAACAACATCCCCCATGTCAATGTGGCAGGATTCAAAGAATACAATAATTCTTTGTTTTCAATAGTCAAACTTTCCCCCTTGAATAGGGAAGGGCGATTAATGACATATCCTTCGTTTTTCATTGCGAATTTGGATCGTTCCTCTAGTTCAACTATGAACTAACCCTAATAGGTTAGCTCTCATACCAACTAAAAACAAAGGTAAACTCTATAAATAGGGAAGGGGTGGGGTTAAATAGAGTTTAAAAGAAAACTTTTAACAATTTAGTCTTAGATGTTGTTTGTAGGGGTTAGATGATTTGAAAACAATGTTACACACTTGAGGATTATTAGAAAGCTTTTAGAAATCCAAAAGACAAATAACAAAGAGAAGACTTCTTTTTATACTAGTCTACTCCATTTGAGTTACGTGTAGTTCCCCTTTAAGCACTCTTAAAGGGTTCCACTATCTTTGAAAAGATACAACGAGTTTCACAACTCTTGGTTTACAACAAGTGGAACCATTCCAGTATAAAATATTCCAATTGACTATAATGTTTAATCCCCCTTAGTTAAACAACCAAGTGTAGTAAATCACTTATAATTATACAAAAGCAACAAAGTATTTTTAGAAACAAGTACAAATTGAGAAGCTCTCTTAGAAAGGATTTAAGTCAATATAAAGTTTATCTGAAAACTTGTTACAAAGAGTTAGACGATGCAAGAGAATGACAACGTAAGAGTATATGCAATTATGATTATTTTTTCTTTTCTTCATGTGGTCCTTTTTATATAGGCAACTTCAAAAAATATATGGTACTCATAAGCATTCACTTTGATGTAGCTGTTGTAGCCCTCTATAAGGTCATATTCTATTTTGCTTTTTGTTGATACAATTGTGTTGCTTGAATGGATTAGGCAAACATAAGGAATTAAAGAAACATTCCTAAGGATTTGTTCATTTGAATGGATTTGGGGGAGAGTGATTGAATGGATTTGAGAGAATTTGAAAATAATTTTTGTTGTTGTTTATTTGAGTGGGTTTGGAGGTAGGTGAGAGTGGATTTGGAAGTAAATTTTTTTAGTCTGTCACATCAATCAAATCCTACACTAATTCTGACAAACATTGCTTCCAAATCCACTCTCACTTACCTTCAAATTCACTCAAATAAACAACAACAAAATTTATCTTCAAATCCTCTCAAATTCACTCAATCACTCTCCCCCAAATCCATTCAAGTGAACAAAGGGTAAAATTTCTTCGCTTCTCTTAACGTTCTTCTAAACCAGTGGAGAACATTTGAATAAAGAATTTATCCTTTATGTATCTACACAAAATAAAGAGAAACAAAGAAATAGACAAAAGAGTATTAATCGTACATTTGGATTTAAAACATTAGACGTTTATTATAACATTTAGCGTGGTCCATGTACTATAGAGTTTATGCTAATATATTTATCAAATCATTGCTTTTAGAGTAATCTAATAGGTTTATGCTAGACTCGTCTCTTTAGCGTTTAGGATAGACACTACGTTCAAGATATTGTTTAATCATATATCTTAGACAATCATTTTCATAGACATTATTTTGTTATAAGCTTTTGTTAAACATCAAAATAAAGAATTCCTATATGATCTTTTCTTAAGAAGGAATTTTATCATCAATCATTCATTGAGATTGACCATTTTTAGTCATTTGTCACATTTAAAGTTACTTGCTGTTGCGAAAGCTTTGCACCTACTATAGTGATGATGGAAAGATTTCAATTTTTGAATCATTTATTGCAATCCATGGTTTTTAGCAAAGACTGGAGTTCCTATAGAGAGGATGATGTGGGTAAAATCCCAAGTTATTAAAGATTTTTTGAATAATGTATAATGGGACGAAGTCATGTATATTTTGACTTTGATTGAGCTTATATATAACATGCTTAGAGCTTCTGATTCAAATAATATCACTTTTGTTTGGTCTATGAGATGTGGAATACTATGAGATGTGGAATACTATGAATGATATATTTTGACTTTGATTGAGCTTATATATAACAAGAAAAGAGTGAAGACAATTATATATAGGAAAGAAAAAATAAAGAAAATGATACCTCAACATGTTATGAAGTTGTTTACAATGTACTAATAACAAGGTGGAGTAAAGGTTGCATTCCTACCCATGACTCATTCAGTCAATCCTAGGTAAATGTATCTTATCCATACTTATTTTGTTAATAATTTATATCTAAATAATTAGAAAGTTATTAATTTTTATACAGTTTTTTTATTCTCAATTTGTGTTCATAGATATTAATTATAGTGAAGAATCACTTCAAGAGACTTCAAATACGATCCCTCAAAGAGATTTCTAAGAAAAGGAATAGGTGTCCGGAAAAAAATTACCCAACTAATAAGGACCAAAAAGAAAGGTTACATTTGAATTGAAGATTTGTGGATATTAGATCATATATATCTTTGTGGGTGTGGTTCTTCTAAGCCTATCCTTTAAAAGTTAGCATTGAAACTTCTTGTACAATACTACTCATTTATTGTTGTGAAAGGAATTGAAGTACCTATTTAATCATTCACTTGTTAAAAAGAAATAAGTTGAATACTAAAAGAGTAGAAAACTTAGTTTATGGCTAGGAAGAATGAAACATACAACTAGGAGATCACTAACATGTGGTACATTAGTGGTGATGCACGGGACAATGATGTTGAAAATCTTATATAGAAGTTGTCTTATTTATAAATGATACTCAATGAGAGAAAGAATTTTCTATTTCTAGGCAATAACAATAAATAGTAATTTACAATCTGTTAAAATGTTTAAAATTATATTTTACCATTTGTAATTCATACATACAATTGAGTTTAATATATTTAACATATTCAATTTAAATAATATGTATTAATAATTTTTCAATAGTGATATGATTTAACACAAATTACAATAACATTATATATTTTTTAATATAAAATTAATTGTCATATCAAATTAATTGTCATGACTAGCATAAAAGCCTTGTTAATAGGAAAATAAAAGTCATATGCCTTTAGGAGTGTACTTGTAGGATGATTGTGATTAATGGAGGAAGATTTGGTGTAACATAGCATTAATGATAGGACGATTCATCTCCTATCTAACATTTTGTCCTGCTTCTGTCTCATTTATGGAAATCATGATTCTTCGTTTATGACTGTCTCTAAGGGCCGTAGGGGCCAATATTCTGGAGAGGCAGAACAATCTCTGTAATTAATGCCTTGGATTTTCAGGTGTAAAATTCGTGTGTTATCTAATCAATCCAGACTTCATAGTCTAGCTGTCTTATGTTTTATTGCAGATCAATCTCATTGGAGACTAGCAGTGATGAAAATACTTACAAGAAGCACTACAACATGAGCATAAAATAACTAAAATATCATGCCAGCGGAAGAGAAGTTCAATGTTGTTGTCCAGCAGATGTGGGAGAACAGAGGAAACAAGTTCAAACGGAGCTGAATGTGTTTTTGGATAATAGAAAGAAGCAAAAGTCGAAAACCTCCAAATAAGAAGAAAATGAAACTAATAAAAAAAAGAAAATGCACAATAATTTTTTTTTAGCTTAGATATAATCAATTAATTATTTATATTATTGAACACTTCAAATTTATAGACATACATTTTTACTTGAGAAAAATAAATAATAAATAAAATTATTAAAATGAAGAACAAAATAATTAAAAGTAGTTGAATCATACGTTTCTAGATTCTTTAAGCAAAATAACACAAACAAAAATATGTAGTTGAAATTTTAATGAGAGAAAGTACAATCGGAATATGAGAGAATTTGGTAAATATCAAATAAGTGAAATAATTAAAAGTGAGAATAAAAAATTGTGCAGTAAATTTTTTCTAAATCAAACAAAATAAAGGATGAAATAGAGTAATGAAAATAAATTGTTTAAGTGAGCTAATAAACTAAGATTGTTTAATAATATAAAACGAAAATAAATATGAAAATATGACAAATATATACATACTACTCAATCAATAAAAAAAATGTTAAAATCAGGATAATTTCAACTAATAATAACAAACATGGATATGTTTATCATCTCTTTACATGATTTTTTTTAATGATAAGAATATTTATTTTCCTAAATGACCTAGTTAATGGATGAAAAGTATAAAGATTTAACTATGTTTGGGAATGACAAAAATATTCGTCATAGCGGATATCTGCAGATAAAATATAGGGTTAAATATGTTTTTCGTCTCTTAGGTATCACACGATTTTGGTTTTAGTCCCTACTCGAAACTTTGATGGTTTTTAGTCCTCGTAGTTTTGAAAATATTAGTATTAGTCCTTAAAAATGGACGGCGTTAAGTTTTAGTAGATGTGGCAAACGGCGATGTCAGATTTGAGGCCAGTTGCGCTCTGCACTCTCTGCCACGTTAGTTTTCTTTTTATTGATGAGATTAAGTGGCACAAGTTTTTGATTCAAATCAAATTAAGAATTAGGGTTGTTAATTGGGTTCTTAATTAAGGAAGAAGAGTTTGTTGCCATCGTTGAAGAAGAGGAGAAGCTGAAGACAATGAAGGACCACATCGACCTTGACTCATCACAAGCGAAGCAGCAAAAAGCGTGTGACTTCAAGGACCTCGCGGGAAGCTTCTTCTCTGCGGCTTCGGTTTTCAGCAAGAAATTGCAGAGGTGGCGGCAGAAGCAGAAAGCGAAGAAGCGGAGGAACAGTTCTCTTCCGGTGGAGAAGCCGATCGGGTGGCAGTTTCGGGACATGCAGTCGGAGATCGCCGACTACGGCTTCGGGTGGCGGTCTTGCGACACCGATCCAAGGTTCTCGCTAGACGCAGGGCAGTTCTCCCTAGACGCGAGGCAGTTCTCGCTTGACGCCGGGAGGATGTCGTTTGACGACCCTCGATACTCGCTGGAGGAGCCACGGGCGTCGTTGGACAGTTATTTGCTCGGACGGAGCAATTTTCCGAGGATGTCGACGATGCTGTCGGTGGTGGAAGACGCTTCGGTACAGCATGTGATGAGGACTGTTACACAGATTCCTGTTGAGGAGGAGCCGGTGAATGACGATGAGGGCGTTCCTGGTGGGAATGCACAAACTAAAGAGTACTACTCTGATTCGAGTTCTAGGAGGAGGAAGAGTCTTGATAGGTCTAATTCGGTTAGGAAGAGTGTTAGTTTGGAGGTGGATGAGTTGACTAACAATGGAAGTGGTGGTGCGAATGGGAATGGGAATTTGAATGTCAATGTGAATGTGAATGCTAAGGTGGCTCCTTCTGGAGTGGATTATGTGCAGGGGTGTGAGAATGGGGTTTAATGAAAGGGAATTCGGGTCAAATTCAATGCGAGAATAAAAAGATTATGTGCTTGGTGGAGGAGTGCTTATTAATCTGATTTCAATCAACAACTCGTGCCACTTAATCTCATCAATAAAAAGAAAACTAACATGGCAGAGAGTGTAGAGCGCAGTTGGAATCAAACCTGGCTTTGCCGTTTGCCACATCTACTAAAACTTAACGTCATCCATTTTTAAGGATTAATACTAAGAGTTTCAAAACTACGAAGACTAAAAATCATCAAAGTTTTGAGTAGGGACTAAAACCAAAATCGTGTGATACTTAAAGGACGAAAAACATATTTAACCCTAAAATATATTGTGGATAATTAATATTTGTAAGTATTAATATCTATCTATAAACGGGTCAAGTATGTGTATCATATTATTCGTATATAGTATCATTCTTCGTAAAAAATAAAAATAAATATTTAATTTATATCGCATTAAGTTAAACTTAATTAAAATTAAAATTAATTTATATTTTATTAGGTTAAATTTAATTTATATTATATTTTATATTTTTTTTTGTAATTTTATTTATATTTTATTTTAAAATATTTATTGGTATCTACCCTATCCATAAATTTTAAAATACTCGTAAATATCTTTTAAACTGATATTTGAGGAATGATAACTGAATTTTTCGCCAATATTTTTTAAACTGATATTTGAGGAGTGATAGCTGAATTTTTCGCAAATATTTTTTAAACTGATATTTGAGGACTGATAGCTGAATTTTCAAAATAAGTAGACACTGTTTGTATCCGTTTCCACGTATCATCATATTTTTCAAGAACAAAAATATACAACATTCAAATTTTCTTGTTCTTCCTTAAGACTATTAGAGAAAGAAAGGAAAATTTTGACAACCATTTTACTATTTAGTTGTTAAATGGAAATTCACAAACATTTTCAAATAATCGCAATTATTTCGGAAATTTAAGGGCAAAGGGTAACGTAATTTAGGATTGTATATTAAGGGAGACTTATATTTAAGATATGTCTGGGGAACATTTCCAAAAGAAAAAAGAAAATTAGTTTTTTATAAGCTCAAGTATAGCTTTTGCATGAACTAAAAAATATTTTTTTATAAATTAGTTAAAAATAATTTTTATAAATTAATTAAAAATATTTTTTATAAATTAATTAAAAATAATTTTTATAAATTAATTAAAAATAATTTTTATAAATTAATTGATAAACATAAACTAATTTTCACTTATGAATAAACTATTTTTCCAAAAGTAGCTATAAAATACTTTATCTAAACCATTCTTATTATATTAACATTTTGGACCACTTTACTTACCAAATTATTGTCGTGGTCTTAATTAATATTTTCCATCAGTTTGTCTTTGAAGAGGAATTTAAATTTTTTTGGTTGAGATTCTAAAAATATATATGTTGTCATTACAACTCCACGCTGTTTGGAGAATTTCCTCAAAGGTTAATGGAGCCACCACGATATTATCATTTTGAAAATATTTGCCTCAACCTAATCCAGTTATTCTTTAGCAGCAAGATTTAAGAGATCAGCAATATGATTACTGTGTGCTCCTGTAGGGTAATGCAACTATGAATTGTTCATACCAAGACAAGGTCAATTAATACTATATTGAGAATGTTTTCAGCTATTCAGTAGAGACCTAGGAAAGGAAACATTATTGTCTTTCTCTTTTTTTTTTCTTCAATTTTGAACAGTTTTGTATAACAAAAAGTGAATAGTGTAAAGTAGCATGATATTTTAACAATTTTTTGACAACAGACTATGTATTTCCATTTTATTGGTCCATATATTTGAAATGAATTGTTTCGGTTATTGGGATGAGTCACCAAACTCCTTCACAATTTGCCTTCTTGTCGTCCGGTCACGCTCCAAGCTCTGTTGTCTTGCTCTTCCGTTCGGGAGGGAACCTGTCAAAGATCCTCCAATGCCAAAGTCAGTATTCGAACCGTTCGACAATTCAATAGAACAGTAATAAATGTGCATTAAATGCAACCTATTTATCACTTACCTTTGACTTGTATTTATAGTTTTCGCCATGGGTTTGGGAATAGTGAAAAGTTAATCACGGTGCAATTCTAGTCCAATGGCTCTAATCACTATTTACTTTAATCATGGTTTTAATGACCCAGTTCACCTACCGGCCGATGTTGTACAACCGTCCAGTTAAATCCATTCAGCACTGCTCCCTTTGGACTGCTCGGTCCGCACGGTTCATGGTTATTACTCACCTGAGTGGAAGGATGAATGATCGAGTAGAACCGTACGCAGTGAGTGTTTATGCAAGTTGTCTAGCAATGCTATGAGAGAACCAAACTCGAAGAAAAAAGAAATTTGAGTGTCGTGAGTGAGAGACAGAGAGCGCAGTAAAAAAGATTGAAGAAACGCTGGCGGTTAGGTTGATGTCGGCGCTGCTCTCTGGACCGCCCAGTCCGTACAGTACACGAACCAATCACAAACTATCACGTAGATTATTGTAAAGATGTTGTTAAAACAAGTTGTTAAAAACACATACTAAAGAAAGAGAGACTATGAAAGAGAGAGAAAGTTTTAGTCTTACCGTGATATTGATGTTAAAGGATTGCTTTTTGACCAAGAGAAGTTTATGCTACGGAAAACTGCGTGATATTTCTACGTATAAGACATAACTTTGGTATGTAGAAGTGAATTATCTTCAGCAATTCCATAAAGACCAATGTAGAAGTGTGAAACTCCTTCACATGCACCACATAAGTTCCTTTATCCTACATCTTCTCTACTATAGTGTAATCTCATTCTAATCTCTTAATTTTTTTAAAGAATTTTGATGATAATAAGTATTCAACTAATTATATACAGTTTACTTTTACATAAATTTTATATTATGTGTTTTGTACAAATTGAAACTCACGGGAACTATTTAATATTCTATACCAGTGTTAGACTATATGGTCTAATAGAGACAAAAGTAGGCGAAGGACTTTTTTTGAAAGAGCAAAAGATGGCCAAATATGTAGATGTGGTGTGAAAAAATATTTTGAAAGTCGTGTTTATGACGACATATACCCAAAATCAAAATTATAGTGTGTAGTACCTGACTTTCTTTTGAAGTCTTGGTTATTGGAAATGACTTCCAATATTTAATCTGGCTTAAGATAGCCTCACTTCCGTGGGCGTGTGTGAAGTTGATTTTCATTTTCAAAGAGTATTTCGGTAAGGTCTTTTTTGAAAAAAAAAAAATTAATAACACCATGTCATGGGTCAATATGTGGTTCTTTTGAAATAAAAAATAATTAATTCTTTTGTAAAAATTCTATTGTCATGTATCAAGTCCATGGTGTGACACACATCACTCTCAATGCTATGTGGTATAGTACTCTTAGATGTTAGTGTTAGTATCAAATGTCATTATCTTTGATTTCAATTTAGTTTTGATTCAATTTAGTCTCTTTAATTCTCTCCTTGATTCAATTTAATTCTAATTTTTTTGAAGAACATTATTCTCTCCAAATTGAAACAAAATTTATTATTTGTATAAATATTATACTGGTATTTTTATTTAAAATAATTTTTTAACATTTTACATTATTATAAATAATACATGTTTTGTTAATCTACGTTTTTTATAAGATTAAAATTTATTAAGTATAAATATTTTTATATAAAAACAAGTATTTAAAACTAATATATTATTAATCCATTTGTTTTTATAAAAATAAATTAATTAATATCATTGATATAAATAAATATCTATTCTTCTTTTAATTATGACCAAATTTATTATTTGTATAAATGTTATATTAATATTTGTACTAAAGTTTCGTAGTAACAATCATTATCAATAAATAATTGGTTAGTAAAAATATCATTATAACATTTATATAAATAATATTTTTTTTTAATTTCAAGAGGAACAATATTATTTCATTTTAAGAAAAATAGATTAAATTAAATCGATGAGACAAAAATAGGGATACTAAAAAAAATTGGATTTACCTACAAAAGGTATTTTTGTAATGGCAACAATATGTTGATAATGTAAGTTTTTTGTTGGATTTTTGACAAGTAAAAATTTGATGGTAATGGTCTTGCTGATAAGAATTACTAACGAATAATGACGGTCAATAATTATCGACGGATATAGGTCATCAATAATTATTGACAGATTAGATTTGTCGGTAATTATAAAGATCATTATGAGTTAGTAAAAATATCAGTATAATATTTATAAAAATAATAATTTTTTTCTTAATTTAAAAAGGGACAATATTATTTCATTTTAAGAAAAATTGAGATTAAATTGAATCAGTGAGACAAAAATAAGGACACCTAAAAAAAGTAAATTTACCTACGAAAGGTATCCGTCGATAATGGTAACAATATGTTGATAATGTAATTTTTCTGACGTATTTTTGACAGGTAAAATTTTGTTGGTAATGGTCTTGTCGGAAACAATTATCAAAGAATAATGACAGTTAGTAATTAGTGATGGATATATACAGGTTTTTACCAACAGGCTACCAATGCATAAAGTTTAGAAAGAAATTTGTTTCCAAGATAAACTACCATAAATAGTATTGAAACTAAAACATGGTACTGGTTTAATCAAAACAATTTTTCAATCAAAACAAACAAATTAAAATTATTCAACAGAACCAAACACAACTCCACACTAAATAAATTAAGTGTTTGTTTATAAAATATAATCTAAGGAAGTTTCAAAGTCCACCCTTTTGTTATCACAACCAGTAACTAGTAATTAATTAAAGTCAAATCAAAATTAAGGATATATATTAAACAATAAAGGACTAGGTTTTGTGTTTTCTTTGTTTTATGACAAGTAAAGGAAGATAGTATTGAGGACACGTAGTTGAGGACACGTAGTAGTGGCCAAAACCTGACATTACAATATGTTAAAGTCTAAAAGGCCAAAATGAAGTAGAGACAGTATTAAGATCCAAAGTAGGAGACCCTTCTTTGGACCTTATTCTAATATGGTCTTTAATTACAAAATGAAGGTTACTTAAGTCTTTAATTTTACAAAAAAGATACTTTTTCTCTCATATGTGTTTGCTGCTTTAATTAATAACATATACACACACCTTCATATACATTAGGCACATTCATGTCTTACCTAATTGCTTTCATGCACACCTGTAACCAATAATGGACACATTTTCTTTTATTCCTTTTATATGTATGATGATATGTAAAATATAAATAGCTATAATATAGTACACAATCTATAGAATAACTAAACATGACTCAAATTATGAAGCAATTATTGCAAAGTTCAAGCTTCTTCGTTATGTACATAAATGTGTGTACTCTAAATTTGAAAATGGTAATTGTGTCATTATGTGCTTGTTTGTGGATGACATGTTAATTTTTGGTACATGCAATGAGATTGTCACTATAACTAAATTGTTTCTAGGATTCAATTTTGAAATGAAAGACATGGGTGAAGCCAATGTAATTTTAGGTGTTAGAATCATAAGGAAGGAAGATAGCATATTATTATCCCAAGAACAACACATTCAGAAACTTCTTAAGAAGTTTGGATATTCTGACTTTAAACCAATGAGTACCTCTTATGATGTTAACTCTTAATTAATGAAAAATAAAGGAGAATCTATCTCTCAACCTCAATATGTCTAGATAATTTGGAGTTTAGTGCATTTGATGAGTTTTTCTAGACCTTGTATTGTTTAAGTAGTGGGTACGTAGAGTGAGTAGGTACACTCAATGTCCAAATTAGAAACATTAGGATGCATTTGTAAGACTTATAAGATACTTAATAAGTTCAATGAATTATGCCATTACATATAGTGGATTTTTCATTGCACTAGAAGGGTGCAATGATGTTAATTGGATCTCTGATTCATATGAGAAAAAATCCACTAGTGGTTATGTATTCACACTTGGGGATGGTGCAATTCCATGAAGATCAATCAAACAAACAATTATTGCAATATCAATTATGGAATCTAAGTTTGTTTCTCGTGAGATGGTTCGTAGTGAGGTTGAGTGGTTGAAAAACTTCGTAGCGAACATTCCACTAAGAATGAAACCATCCACATCAGTGTCAATACATTGTGATTGTCAATTAACAATAACTATAGTTAAAAACAAGAATTACAATGGAAAGAGCAGACATACACAATTGAGACACAATTTAGTGAAGTAGTTGCTAAAGAGTGGAACTATTTTCATTGATTATGTGAAGTCAAAATGAAATTTAGCAGATCCTTTGACAAAACTCTTGGGAAGAAATATAATTTTAGAAACATCGATGGGAATGAGACTTAAGCCAATGTAGACAAACAAGTTATGGTAACTCAACCTTTATGATTGGAGATCTCATGAATAAGGTTCACATGGATAAAACAAGTCACTTGTTATTTTTGATAGTATTAAATTGATTTTTAATCAATTATGTTCATTCTTATGGTGTGTGTGAAAGTGCTAGAGACTATATTATGAGAGGTTAAACTTTCTAATTAAAATTTTGTATGGTGTAAGAATTTTAGTTTAAACAAAGTTTTAATGGTTTTGAGTGAGGCCACTTGTATAAGATCATGGCATGACCTTTAAAGCACATATGAATACAGGGCGTGTGCATGGCTTAGTGACCGCAACACAACGATAACAACAAGAATTTTGAAGGTGTATTGGGATTAACAAACCTCTAACACACACAAGTGTCCTTTGTTCATATAGCTTGTTATACCAACTATACTGTGTGCTAAACTTCACAATATAGAACTGGTTCATATAACTTGTTATACTAGCTCTGATACATTACATCTTATAAAACCCAGAAAAATTCTTCTTTTTTTTCTTTCAATCTTTCTTTCTCGTCTTTTGCAATATGTGGGGGATTGTTGTAAAACCTATGTATTGCAAAAGTCTTCTTTAAAAAGCAGCGGATGAACGTTGCTTAATGAACATTATTGGTCAAGTTTCGTGTCCAAGGCTCAGATTGATGAACTTTGTTGGTCAAGCTCCGTTTGCAAGGCTCAGATTGATGAATGTTGTTGTTCAAGCTTCGACTACAAGACTCAAGTTTTCTTCCAATGTCTATTTTTAGTGGAACCGTTTTCGCCAGCAGCAAGATGAGGATTCTTCTGTAAGTCTTGGAGCTTGGGTTGGTTTCACATCTCTCTCCAAACTCTATAAATATAGTGTGGTGCTTTCTCCAAAAGACATAGAAAATATTGACAAGCTCTCTCATTCTTGGAATACTTTCAAGAGAACGACATACACTTTCTAGTTCTCACTCTCACTACTTAATTATGTTTGAGCTCTCCCACATAGAAACATTGTCCGCGTAGAAATTGGTATCACTCACAGAATGTTTAAGCGTGTCCGGATAAAAACCAAGAGGGGACGGGTGAATTGGTTCTATTTAAAATTTTGATTTCCTTTAAATATTTCTTCGAAGTGAATAAGTAAAATAGAGAAGGGATGAGAAGATTCACACAAGCAATTTTTATACTGGTTAGGATCAACAGACCGTACGTCCAATTTTTAATCTCTCCAAAAGAGGGATTAACCTTTCCACTAAAATAAGTCAATTTACAATAAAGAAATAAAGATTGAGATTAGAAACCACCTCTCTTAACAGATAAGAGATTAAAGGCACCTCCTTTTGACGGACAAAAAGATTAACAACTTGACTTTGCTTTGTAGGTATACTCCACCACTTAGACACACTAAGAAAGAGCACTTCCTCATACAAGCACCAAGTAAAACAAGCTCCATTTTCACAAACAAACAATTTCCCTTAGGAACATAACTCTAATACTCTATATGAAAAGTTGTTTTAAAGTTACGTTTAAGTTAATTATTTATAGACTCTTGCATTTGAAAATTAGGTCAGAAAACTAAGAGTCAGGTTCGTAATTGCCACTAATAATCGATTATCATAAGTGATAATCGATTATCTGCGAACCTTGGTAATTTATGCTTTCGGGGATAATCGATTATCCTAAGTGATAATCGATTATCACATAGACTTTTATGAAAAATAAAAGTTTTTCTGAGTGCTTTACTTCTTGGGTTCTACCTATTGAATATTGAACTACTAAATTAATTACAATACATAGATTACAAGTCTTTAACAACTAAGTTATTGAGTCTTCATAATATTTTTAAAACCAAGCACTTCTTTAATTCTTCAACACTTCTCCATGAAACATCATCATCAAAATCCTTTATTGAAGCAAGATGTCCATCTTCTTCTTTTTGCTAATAATTCAAGCTTGTTTCCTCTCATCACCTTTGAAATGGGATAGCATGCTTAGTTAGAAATAAGCCTAAGACTAAGCAAGACAAATAAGCAATGAAATTAAAAAAGATTAAAAATGGAAGAGAGAAAGGATGGGAAACTTAGGAATTTGAAGGCACGCCACTTGAAATGATCCAAGATAAATGCCAAGGAGGATCGTCACTTGTTCTTCACAAGATAAGACCCAAAAGGAGACTAAGAGACAGAATTCTATCTCAAAGAAGTAATGCAATTGAATGCAAAACACTCTTTATATTCCAATTGGAAGGTGTTCAAGGTGTATACAAAGGAGACCTTAGGTTGCTTATATAGCCTTAAGAGATGAAGTAAGTGGAGAGAACTAAAGGATGTGGGACTTGAATGGCCTTCAAGTCTGGACAGCAACACCTAAAGGTGTTCTAAGTCTCACATCTCTCAATTCTTTAACATATTAAGGGTTTATAAGCTACCTAACTAGTCTAGAAATCAAAACTAAAACTATACATGAGCTAACTTGCATTACAAGCAATTAAAATGATAAAAGACTTATTTATTCTTTTTTCTTTTAAGTCCAAACTATGAGAAGTCCCACATTGCTTGCACTTTCAAGAAAAGAAGAGTATATAAGCTATTTTACAATCAAAATAGACGAAAAGAAATAAAAGAGGCAAAATACAAGCCTGGAAACCTGCTCTACTCTTTTTGTACAAAGGTATAAAGGAGCCAAGAAATAAGATTATTTCCTTTAGTCATGCTTCTTGTCATCCTTTTATTCTCTTCATCCTTTGCCCTATCTATGATCACATCATCCCCCTAGGTTGGAGAGGATTCGACCATGAATCTGGAAAATCTACAAAAGGAGAAATATCAAACACATTGAAAGTAGAATGAACATTATAAGTAGGACTTGAAAAGGACCATCTCCTTGAGGATTGAGTTTGGATTTCCTTTGTGAAGGAAATCTAACCTTTCTCAAATAAATCCATACCCAATCACCAAGGGAGAAAGTGACTTTTTTCCTATGGTTATTGACATTAGATGCATGCTCTTGATTGGTGTGCTCAATGCAAGTCTTGACTCTATTATGCAAATATTTAACAAATTGAGCTTTGGACACACCATCTAACCACATTGACTCAAAATCAGGAAGGGGAAGAAGGTCTAATGGAGTGAGGGGGTTGAAACCATAGACAATTGGAAAAGGAGAGTGAGAGGAGGTAGATTTGACAACCCTCTTATAAGTAAACTCAATATGGGGTAGCAACTCTTTCCACTAGTGTGGATTGCCCTCAAGACATCTCAATAATTGGCCCAAAGTTTTATTAGTCACCTCAGTCTGACGATCAGTTTGTGGATGACAAGTGGTAGAGAAAAGGAGTTTAGTACCCAACTTGTTCCACAAAGATCTCCAGAAATGATTAAGGAACTTTAAATCTCTATTAGAAACTATTGTCTTCGGCAAACCATGCAGACGCACAACCTCTCTAAAGAATAAATTAGCAATTTGGACAACACCATCTACTTTGTGGCATGGAATCAAATGAGCCACTTTGAAAATCGGTCCATTACCACAAAGATAAAGTCCATCCCTCGATGTGTCCTAGGTAAGCCCAAAACAAAATCCATAGAAATATCAACCTAAGGACTACTAGGTACAGGAAGAGGAGTGTATAAGCCATGAGGATGGGTGGTGGACTTAGCATGCTTACATGGAATGCATTGGCTACAAAACTTAGCTACATGTTTATGCATGTGAGGCCAATAGAAATGCTCATGAAGAATAGCTGAAGTTTTTGCAATCCCGAAGTGTCCCATCAATCCCCCCTCGTGTGCTTCTTTAATTAAGAGAAAGTGCAATGAACTCTTGGGTACACAATTTTTTAAAAGAAATCCATTTGCTAGAAAAAAAATCCTTGTGGGGCCCATGAGCACATTGTTCAATTAAGGAGGAGAAATCACTATCTTCTGGATACAATTCCATTATGTGATCAAACCCAAGAAACTTGGTTTCAAGAGTAGTCAAAAGAGTATGTCTTCTTGATAGAGCATCGACTACTATGTTAGAAGAACCCTTCTTGTGTTTGATAACATAAGGAAATTGCTCCAAGAATTCTACTCACTTAGCATGTCTCTTATTGAGTTTGCCTTGGATTTTCAAATGTTGCAAAGTTTCATGATCACTATGGATCACAAACTCTTTTGAAAGTAAGTAGTGTTAATTGCCAAGTTTGCAAGGATCGAATAAGAGCATATAATTCCTTGTCATAGGTAGAATAATTTAGGTGACTCCCTATTAACCCATTGGCAAATGTACCAAATCGTATCAAGTAATATAAAACTGGTAATACCAAGTATCGTTTCCCAAGAGACTCGTGTTTACTTAACAGTTGTGTAATACCTTAATTAATCAAGACTTAAAAGCAATTTTGTTGGTGTTTATATGCAAATGCAACAAAAGTAAATATGAATGCAAATTGATCATTTGAGGCTTGACACAAGAATGAATGGATGAGATTGATAATATGAGATGATGATGTTGTTGGGGTTAGATTTCACCTAGTTCACTTTCATGCATATTAGAATTCATCTTTTTCATTAGAATGTTGATGTCACTTTCTAAATTACTTAGAACCCGATTTCTCGGCGTAAAAAGCCTAGTCTTGATTATTAGACAACAATCCCTTGAAAACCCTAACAATCAATTCCGCATTAAGAAAAGAAGCTTAAGACAACCAAACGTCCTATCCCTATCCCTAGGCAATATTCCCTTTGGGTGAAATCCTCCAAATCATGATTCATAAGATATTTCCCAATACTCAAATAAATCAAACATCAAGTCATGAGTGGCTAAAACATAGCAAGCATTAAGAAGAGGAGAAAATCACTAACATTCAATGAAAGAAGCATAACATGTTTAAATCATATTCAAATACATGAATGTTTAGAGGTTACATCATCCCCAACAACAAATGAGTTTAGTTCTCCATTGTCATGGAGAACCTTGGCTTATAATGGAAGAATGAATGAATGAAAACCCTAGAAAGTGAGAAGCAAAGCTCTCGCATGCCCAATCTCCTCCAAAGGGTCGAAATTAGCTTTTTTGTTCTTCAGTCGTCCAAAGATGTGAACCCTACAGTGTAGAAACCCTTAAATAGAACCAAATTAGATCATGGGTCAACGTTGTTGGCGCTCAACGCCCCAACTAAGGGCGTTCGGGCGTGATTGGGAAGAGACTGACCCTCAGCGTCCTATTAAGGGCAGCCAAGCGTCCTACGGTGTGGCTGGCTGGCGCTCCTCGCCCCTAGAGGGGGCGCCTAGGCATGCTTACGAGGAGAGTGGCGCTCATCGCCCTAAATAGGGGCAGCCAAGCGCCCTTGCGAGACTTGTGACGTTGAGGGCCCCTAAAAAGGGCAACCAGGCGTCCTACGGTCCTTCTTCAGCCTTCTTTCCCAGTGCTTATGTTGTCCCTCCTAGGTTCCAACTCCTTGATACTTTTACTTCTTTTCCAATCATACCAATAACCTACAAAATTGAGGGAATTAGTGATCAAATTCATAAAGTATAACCTCTATTCACTTGTTTATCAAATTCAACTAAAACAAGAGTTTAAGACAACTTCAAAGTCAAAAAGGGTTAATTTATTATAAAATAGCATCACAAATAACGGTAAATTCAACCGTTATCATTCCCCTTAAGCTTCTCACTAAAGTAAGCAATAGGATGACCTTCTTGAAGAAGCACACCCTAATGCCTACATTAAAAGCATCACACTCAACTTCAAATGACTTAGAAAAGTTAGGTAAGGCTAAACTGGGAGCATGAGTTAAGTTGTTTTAAGGACCCTGAAACTCTTTTGTTGCTCACCCCCCACTTGAAACCCACATCCTTCTTTACTATGTCACTTAAAGTAGCAGCGAGAGAAGAGAAATTAGGCACAAAGCGATGGTGAAAACTAGCTAGGCCATGAAAGCTCCTCACATCCTTGATGTTTTGAGGAACAGGTCAATCCCTAATGCATCCATTTTGGAGGAGTCAACTTGAACTCTTTGGGAGCTAATGACAAAGCCTAGAAAAACTACTTGCTCCATGCCAAAAATGCACTTCTCTATATTGGCAAATAATGATGCATCCCTTAAAGCCTGAAGAACACTCCTAACATGCATGCAATGGTCATCTAAAGATAAACTATAAATGAGAATGTCATCAAAGTAGACCACTACAAACTTACCTATGAAAGGTCTTAAAACATGATGCATGAGATGCATGAAAGTACTAAGAGCATTAGTCAAACCAAAAGGCATGACAAGCCACTCATATAGTCCAAATTTGGTCTTAAAGGTGGTCTTCCATTCATCTCCTTCTTTGATTCTAATTTGATTATAACTGCTCTGAAGATCAATCTTGGAGAAGATGGTTGAACCATGAAGCTTACCTATTAAATATTCTAATCTAGGAATGGGATGTCTATACTTAATGGTTATATTATTAATGGTCTTGTAGTCAGTACACATACGCCATGAACCATCTTTTTAGGGACAAGTATTACAGGCATAGCACACAGACTCATGTTATCTCTAACCCACCTTTTAGATAACAAACCCTCTACTTGCCTTTGGAGCTCTTGAGTTTCCATGGGATTTGTTCTATAAACTGGACGGTTTGGAAGAAAAGATCCTGGTATAAAATCAATTTGGTGCTTAATCCCTCTAATAGGTGGTAAACCTTTTGGAGGTTAGACACTGGGAAGGAAAAACACAAAAAATAGACTCTCTTTTTTTAAGTACCTTTTTATGAGAAATGAGACAATTATGCTTGACCTTCTCCTTTTCTTCACTTCTCTTGGACTTTATTATGAGGTGGTCCTCATGTATTTCCTTTGGAGTTACAGGTTTCAATATAACTTTGCACCCTTGGAAAGTAAAGGACATCCTATTGGTAAGACCATCATGTTGAACATTTCTATCAAATTGCCAAGGTCGACCTAATAGGATTTGAGTTGCTTCCATGGGTACAACATCACAAAGAACCTCATCTTAGTACTTTTCTATGGAAAAGGAAATATGGACTTGTTTATTGACCATAATTTCACCCTCCTCACTTAACCATTGAAGCTTGTAAGGCTTGGCAGACGTGATAGTAGGCAACTTAAGTTTGTCCACTACATGTGTGCTAGCCACATTGGTGCAACTTCCCGCATCTATTATCATTGAGCAAACCTTGCTAGCTATAAGACATCTAGTGTGAAAAATATTCTCTTTGAGTTTGATCAAAGTCCTTGTGGACTTATCCCAATAGATGTCTTATAACTAGTAGGTCTCCATCAAATGGAACCTTGTATTCATCTTCACTAGAGGAAGAAGAGGAGTGAGAAGTGTGTGAAGGTAAAGAAGGAGGAGAGTCATCGGTGACAACCTCTTCTCCTCTAATGCACATTGCCCTTTTGTTTAGGCATGTAAATGGAATATGGCCATGACCTAAGCACTTGAAACATTTAATTTGACTAGAGCGTGAAGGTGACTTAGGCTTAGAAGAAGGCGCATTGTTAGTAGAAGAAGGGCGAGATTTATTAGTGTTCTCCCTAGAAATATCTTTATCCTTCTCCCTTGATAATGAACTTTTGTAAAAAAATTCTTTAGAAGAGTTTGAAAACTTGTTGCTGTAGGACTTTTTTCTTAAAATTTGTTTTTCCACTTTCATAACCCTATGTACCACAACATCTAAAATCTCATCATCATGGAGTTCCATAACATCTTGTATGTTTCTATTAAGACCACTAATAAATTTAGTTATCTTTGCTTGATCGCTCTCAATTGTGTTAGTACGATGTAGGAGCACTTCGAGCTCACGAGCATACTCCTCCACACTTCGTCTACCTTGAGTAAGTCGTTGGAGCTTAACCAAGAGGTCCCTAAGGTAGTGTGGAGGTACAAAGCGTTGGAACAAAATGTCCTTAAAATGTTCCCACGAGCTCGTGTGTGAGCCCATGGTGGTAATGTTCATCCTAGTTAGCCATTGCATGACCTATCCCTCTAAAGCTAATGTAACTAATTTTACATGCAAATAATTATCTATCCTATACAAATCAAAAACTTGTTCTACTTTAGCTAGCCAATCTGGAAAAATTGAAGGATATTTTTCTCCTTTGAAATGTGGAAAGTTCCATTTCTGCAATTGAAGGCATTGGTCAAAAGCTCTATTTTCTTGATGCTTTTTGAAAGGACCATGACCATGAGGAATGGACTTGCGCTCTTGATGTCCATATGCTTGCTTTCCTTTCCTCTTAATCTCATTGTCCATCCTTCTACTAAGATAGTCAAGTTGATGCTGAATTTGTTGAAGTGCTTTTGCCAAGTCCAATTTGCTAAAAGCACTTCCTTGATAGCTATCTCCATTGGAAGAGAATTGTCGTGAACCTACAAACATGTTACTAACACTAAACAGCAGCAAAAACTCACAAAAAACATATTAGAAACAACAGCAAAATCACATAAAAAATAGCAGCACTCTCCTTAGTGTTTACTTTCGGTTTAGGCTAGAAGAAAGGAAGGAACACTCCAACTCACTTGTAATCTTCACTCAAGATAGAATGGTGTCTCAAAGTCATAATTTAGAGCACTTAATTAGTGAAAAATACAAGTGAAAGGATGTACAATCAACCTCAACAAATACAAGGACACAAGAAGCCAAAAAAATCAAGTGAAACTACTAGACAAGTAATGTAAAAGGAACCTAGGAAAGCATGAAAAATTGGCACAAAAAAATGGAAGAAAACTAGAGGACTACAAGAGACAAAATAGCAATGAAGGAATCAAAACAAAGGCACATGTGAGAGTACTGCAGCAAAAAAATATACACAAACAAGAGGCAATCACACCAAAAACTCTATGCATACATGAAGAGAAAGATCTAAAAATGAGTGGAAATAATTAGGCATGCTTCCAACCTATATGTTTTGTAAATTGATGATAAGAGAGGCTCAATTGAAGATGTCAAACACACAAAAATAATGAGCAAAAGTTTCGACCAGATCAGCAAACTTAAGCAAACATATTTGGTTTTTTTTTTTTTGGATCATGCAAATTTTTTTATCTAGCCAGTCTTGGCCAAGCATTGATAATTTGAGTATGTGTGTTTGACCAAGCTGTCGTTTGGTTTGTTTAATACCTCTACTGGTGCAAAACATACAAGCAAAGCATACACACTTAAATTCGAAGGTGATCCATCTCAATTCAGCATACAAGAGCAATGATGCAAAGGACTCTAGCAAGTGTAATTCAAGAAGAAATTTCTAGAAAACTCTTAAAGAGGAATCAAATATGACTTAAATAAAAGGCTAAACAATCAAGAAGGACTCCAAACAGATCAACCAAGACAAGAATTAATAACTGGAAAGGAAACCAAAAAGAAGTTAGAAGCCTACTTGTTGAAGACTTCCAAGAAATGCATGTTGCTTGTGTTGGAAAGTGTTGTTTGTAGCCTTTGGACAGCAGCATTTGAACCACTTCTAAACACTTGATTGGAGTTTTTTGATTAACCTTAAGAGTGTCTTGATGGTATATAACATCCAAGAGAGAAAATTCAGCTACCAAATACACAAAAACAGCAAGGAAGTCCAACGAAAAGGTTAGAAATAAGGACTGGATATTGTTCCTAACATGTAAACGAAACTATAGAAAAAAATTTCACGAAATTGGAGTTGAAATGCGCAATATATGAAACAAACAATTTGGACCTGCTACCAACGTGCGCGCTAGGTGTTGGCAGTAGCGTTGGGCGTTGGCGGAATGAAAACAAAGGCTTTTTCTAGCTAACATGCATTCCTAAATTGATCAAACCAAAGGCTCTAGATAGCACATGATATGGGATAACATGCTTAGTTAGAAATAAGCCTAAGACTAAGCAAGACAAATAAGAAATGGAATTAAAAAAATTAAAAATGGAAGACAGAAAGGATAGGAAACTTAGGAAAAATAGACGAAAAAAAAATAAAAGAGGCAAAATACAAGCCTAGAAACCTACTCTACTCTTTTTGTACAAAGGTATAAAGGAGTCAAGAAATAAGATGATTTCCTTTAGTCATGCTTTTTGTCATCCTTTTATTCTCTTCATCATTTGCCCTATCTATGATCACATCAACCTTGATCTCCTTTTTATTCTTTTCTACAAATACCCTCGGTTTTATTGTTTGGAAGATTCTTGTTAGTTTTGTTATCCTTAAAATTTTCGGAAAATTCTTGTTGTATCTTGGAAGATTTACGCAACACATCACGGATAAGTCCTTAAAGATAAATGGATTTACACACCTCGGGATGTTTGTAATTATTATTAGTATATTACAACAATGATTAGGTCATCTTTAATCAAAGGCTTATCACGAAAATTATATATATGTCCAAGGTAGTTGATTATGCATTTTATTACAACATTTATTATCCTAGCAACAAACCTGACTTAACTTGTGAAACGTGAAATAATATAATTAACCTTTCATAGTGATCGATTCTACCTACAGAAACATATTATCTACACCTATATATTCATTTATAAGTAATAACTAATGTGTGGTGTATAGTTTTAGACTTTATCATTCAGATTCCATATTTGGCTTGTGGTGAGTTTTCCTTTCTCACTTGAAGCTATTTTGGCGCTTGAAGATAAGGAAATAATTAACTTCATTCAGCTAACTAGTTCAAGTTGGTTTCTTGTTGGTATAGCTATAATCAATATGTTTCGAACGGTTGTTACCGAGAAAACTACGTATATATTTGATATAGACCCCCGAGGCATCACCAGAAGTTTTGATGATAAGGGAATTATCCAAAGGCAAAATCACAGCAAAAAAAATCCAATAGAACCACTTCTTCGGTAGTTCATGAGAGGCATGGTAAACAAATTTTACATGAAGATTACCCTAAAAGAAAATACGCACAATAAAGAAACAAATTTTACAGGAACTTTTAAAGGGTTTCCGTGAATAAACAAGTGAACTTTATTATAAAGAAAAGTAAATAGGAAAAAGTCAAGACTTAATTTCAGAATTCACTTTGCTTTCTCTTTTACCTTATTGCAACATGGAAAAAATTGGCATGGAATAGTCGGGGAAACTTAATTGATTGAACGGTTGGTGCCAATTTGCCACCAAGTTAAAAATCTTCGTTAACTTTTTGAACTCTTCATGTATGTTTATGTATACTTGATTACAAGTATGGTGATGAATTTGAATTCATTTAATGCAACCCCACATAGTACTATTAAAAGAAAATAGATATATAAATAAAAAACATATATTTTATGATTGAGAGAATAGGTGTGGAAAATGCATGAAAAACATATAATTTTTTTTGAAAAATCCTATTTGAGAGGGTATCCAAAGAGGTGGGGCTTTTGATGTATGTTAAGGAATAGTTGTAAGATGAGGAAGCTGTCGTCTATGGCACGCCGAGGACCAACTCACATATCAGTTCCCACTAATGGGATTTTTCTCAAAGAAAAGAAACGAAATCATTGATTGTGAGCAAAAAGCCATATCCTCTTTTGTCTCTCCAATCCCAATATTTTCTCCCATTTTGTGAATCTTTGCAAAGAAAATATTGTGACCATGAATGGCCTTTTCAACTCATAAAGTGATAAAAAGATAATTCCCTTGGCGTGTAAGACTTACTCCCTTGTTGGTTAGGGTTTGCACTCTCTTTGGCTTTTCCATTCATATATCACATTATAAGTTTGTCATTCTCAACGATGGTACAGTAATATCTTTGATTTTCGACATCATTAACATCGGTTCATGTATACTTCCTTTTTCTTCCTTCAATTATTGAATACATTCTAATTCGTAAGCTGTCGTTTTTATGTGTTTCAAACCTTTCTTGCCTAGAAAATAGATTGCTGTAAACTAAGTTAAAAATCACTTTGGCCAAAATTATTCATGGGGAGATCGTTGTGATTTATTGGGTATCTTGAAGTTATAAATTAACTAAAATTTTAAAAGTTTCGAACTGTACATTTGAAAAGTATTATCTTAAAAGTTATTTTTTTATTGTAATTATTATCTTGAACAAAATTTTTTTAACTTTTATATTATAAAGGATGGTCATATTTATCATTTTGTTTTATACTGATAGAAATATTATTAAACCGGTTAAAACTCATTAGTAAAAAAATATTTTATATTGGTTTTCTCTTTTTCGACAATATATATAACATTTTCTTACTTTATTCTTAAAGTTTTATATAACTTAAAGGCTTAAGAAAATCATGCAAATAAGAATTTCACATGTTTGACATGTAATTGATTTATATATCTACATTAATATAAATACGAATTACTAAGAGTAGGGCTGGACAAAAATAATTTAATTGTACTAAGTTTAAGCTATAGTTAACTTTATTGTTTTATACTACAAAAAACTAATCCATTTTAACCAAAACTATTTATACTATTATCTAGTTCTATTTATACTATTATCTAGTTCAAGTTAGAAAAACTATTAATATTTTAGTTAACTGAAAATTTGTTCTTTGCTTTTTGTTGACCCCATTCCCCTCTCTCTCACCACTTGTTTAATTGATTTCTGCTTCGATTTCGCTGCATGGCTCCATTGTATACGTTACAGACAGGAAGAGAGAGAAAGATTAATGGGTTTTAAGTGCTAAAATGTCCAAGTTGTTCAGTAATCTTGAAAACAAAAATCCTCCATCAAGTAACTTTATGAATAATAAACCATATAAAATACAGATAAACATGGATTATTTGACACTAATGTTTTATATTCAATTTTGAGTTTTGGTTTTCATAATTGACATCAGTTTGTAGATAATTTTTACATGATTGATGTGAAATTTTAATTTTGATTAAATAATCATTTATCCAATAAAATATTGTATTTGTATATATATATATATATATATATATATATATGTTTTATAAAAGTTGGTAAAAAAAATACACCTGAGCAATATAAATGTTAGTTGAGATGGTAAAGGAAGTGTTATAAAAAGTATTATGAAATAGTGTTAATTTAAAAGTTTTTGTTTTATGAATTACCTGAAGAACTTTTGTAGTGGAGAACTGCGTCACTTTTGATCTAATTTCATAAATTAATTGAAATGGTGATAGTTAATTTGACCTGATTTGTTAACTTGTGGGTAATATATGATCATTGTACATACATTAACTTGAGTAAAACCTGCAGTACAGAAACTTGAGTAAAACTCGCAGTATAGAAACTCGCAGCTGAAAAGACTACCTGTTCCAAGTTCAGTTATTACTTAATTGATATAAGTTCAGATTTTTAAAACTGAATTTTTAAACAGTACAATTAGTTATCATAATAAGTAATTCAGTTTTCTTTAGTTTGTTAAAAATATAATTAACTATAGTTTAGTACAGTTTAATTAATTATGTCCAATCCTAACTAAGTTTCTTTTATGAAACTTAAGTTCGATAAACAACGTAAACTACTTACAAAACTTATAATTGTATAATTGTAATGTTTAAAATATCATTATCTTAGATTATTTCAAAAGATATCCTGGAAATTTATATAAAATGGTACATTACTATTGTTAATGTCAAAGATCATTACATCCTAAAGAAATAAGTCATCCAAAATCTTAGCCAACTCATGAATTAACATTTTGATCAAGGCTAACATCTGATGCGACTATTTCTTTTTGTCTCCTCCTAGGATCCTATACGTACATATGTCCATAAAGAGAAATTTATCAAATATACCTAAGCTTTTCTTAATCTTAAACAACAAATTAATGTTCACTTGCAGTGTATTACATAAATTTAACGAAATTTTGGTAGCACAAAATCGAAATATTAACTTCTAAAAGTTGCTGTATCGAGGTCAAACAACCCCAGTAGCAATACGCTATACACCAAATATGAAAAAAAAAACAAATAAACATTTACAACATATAAATCAATAATGATCAAATAAAAATTTTAAAAACCATCTCCAAAAGGTACAAATCATATCCTATTTGAAGGAGATTTCTCTCTCTCAATGCAAAAAACAAAGGAATACATATCTTTAAATGAAGAAAATTTGAATAAGATCATAAAAAATATAGGCAAAATTTGACTATATACTAATAAAAAAAATTATTTTATTTTTTAATTTGAAACTACCTTATCTTTTAGTTTAAATTTAGAAACTTATCTATGAATGACTAATGAAATCACACATATTTTTTAAAGAATAAAAGAAGTAGAATTGAAACTATTTGGCCTACAATAATTTCTTCTTGACCTAAAGGTGTGAAATTGAGAATTAACTTAGGATTAGTTTAACTTTTGTTGCATTAGAAATACTAACTAGCATATCTTGTTATGAGTGACTCTACGTCACCATTATTGGGAATGTAAAATACCAAAAGTTTTTCAATTGGTATCCTTCTCTTGTTACAAAAAGCCAAAGATCTTCATTCTTGACCAGAAAAAGGTAACAGATTTTTTTCCTCTTTGTATTATCCTTTTGTCAGCAATTGTTGACTATGAAGAGATAGTGAAATTCAAATTATTAAAGTTGGCTACAATCATTATTTGGTGTCTCAATTATAATCTGATTTTCTAGCTAAATAAAATAAAAATTGTCACTTTTAAAAAGTGGATTAAAGAAATCGATTTATACAAACAAGATTGATCATTTCTAGATATTTAATCACACTGCAAATTTCAATATAATGACTAGAGATTTAATAAACGCTTATTAAATTGACAACGATTGCAATTATAAGGTTTTACTTGAATACAAAATTGGTTATCGAATTAAAACTATTTCACTTTAAATAGATTCATTTCTTTTAATTATATATCCTTTTATTCTCCTCGAGTAAGGGGTCCTGTGTAATTTGAAATTCTTGGATATCTCATGTCTATAGAAAAATCAGAATAGAAAAGATCATGAGTAGTTGATGATGTAATAATATAATACGATATAAGGGACAAATAAAGGAAATTAAAAAAAAATGTTGACAGTTTGTGTCAAAATAATATATGCTAATAACGATTTCAAAACTGGTGAAATGTAATTTTAAAATTTACTTATCTGAATTCAAATATATATATAAAAAAGAGTCATGTTTAATAGACTTATAAACATAAACAAAATTCAGCTTTATTTTATGTTACTATCTTAAAATTACATTTATTTTTTAAGTCAAGCACCATCTCCAGTAAATATAACAGAAGATAGTTTAGAAAAATATTAAAGCAACTTATCTATTATTCTTAACGATAAAATTTAAGCATGTTCTTTAATTGAATTTGAAATTTTATTTTAAAAATGAAACACTAAATTTAATTAGGGAAGAACAACAATTTATATACTTATATATATATAATATCATGTTTAAGTTTCATCATTTTCATAATTAGATTTAAAATAGTGAACTTAAGTTTAGATAAAAGATTTATAATAGTGTATGAACATTTTGTTAATTAGTCCACGTAGGAGTCCAGAGTAAAGTGAAAGTAATAAAATTTGAAGGAAACCCTAAATCATATCTGGAATAGGATTAAGGGACACTTTAAAATCTCAAACGGGATTCTGTCTTATAACAAAAGATAAGGGACTACATGATTGCAATAGGGTTCAGAATCTCTACATGTAACGTGGAAAAAGAAGAATTTTGAACTTTTTTATTAAATTTTCAGTGTTATTAACTGATTATGTGTTTAAAATATATTGGTGTATATATATATACTGATTTTAATATTTTAAAATATATTTAAAAATATTCTTAATATTTTGAAGAAAATAATAAAAAAAAAATGAGTGTTTTAGTTTAATGGGTTGCAAAAGTTAGGCCAATAAAGTTGAGATACCCCACTTTCTTTACTAAGTGACGAAGAAGAATCATTAATTTGTTTTTCTTATCTTAAAGCTTATACTTTTTGTCAAATCGTCTTCTCCTTCACCATGCTTTAAACAAATATTACTTACTCATGCACCATAAAAGACATCAATAGCTTTACATATACATAAACATATATATGCAAATAATAAAGAATAGTGACAACTTCACAAAAAAAAAAAAGTAGGGTGGCAGGGATATCATTAATCGGAGCTTTACAAATCCTAGAGTTGATGCTTATTCGAAGTTAATTATTTACTTACAGTCAATTAGAAAATTCTTCAACTTTATTAAAAAAACACATTATACATTGGTTCAACTTATTAATATGATTTTTTTTATTTAGTATACTTTTTCACATATTTATTATCGTTATTAGACTTGTATTCATTTTATTTCTTCAACTAGACCCTTTTTATTATTGGCACAGTTTTATAACTTTTTTTATTTTTAAAAATATATTTTTTATTCTAAAAAATATTAAAATATATTTAAAACTATAGAAATATAAAATTTTGTATAGAAAAAAATTTAATTAGAAAAAATATAAAATAGAAATTTAAAAATATAACAAAATATCAAATTTTTAATTGAAATTTATAAAGTTTGTAAAATAGAAAAGTATCAAAATTTATTAAAAGAAATTATTTAGAAAAATATATATAAAAATAGAAGTTGGAACTATTCTATGCAATTTTTTTTTTTAATTTTAAGAAGTTTGAGTATTATAAAATTTGTCTTTCCTTTTATTAAATAATTTGAATAACAAAAAAATATTTAAAAATCTAGCTTAGAATTTTGTTTCTTAGAAACAAAATTTTGACTGGTTTTTTAATCTAGAATGACATTAAAGTATGAATTCGACTTTCGAAAGACCGAGTTCTAATGTAAAGATAAAGTCATGTATGTCATGTTATCCTGCAAATACTGGACATACTGTGCTATGTGAAAAAAAAATAAAAAGCAAACCTCCAACTATTTTATGTCAATAAAAATAAAAAACAATTGCAGAAAAAAATTCAAATAAAAAACATCTTCACATTTAAATAATTAAATATAAAAGCACTAAATTCTTACAAATATTTCTTTACATTTACATATTTAAATACAATAAAATAATCAAATTTATTTCAAATATCTTAAATTTCTATTTTTATATTTCTTCTAAAATAAAACTTCTTAAATACATTTCTGTACTTTTTCTATTTTCAAAATTTTATGAATTTCAATTAAAAATTCTATATTTTACTATATTTTTAAATTTCTAATTTTCTATTTTTTTCTAAATATTGAATAAATTTTAATATTTTTTCTATTTTAAAAATTTTAATTAAGAATTTTGATATTTTGTTATATTTTAAATTTTCTATTTTATATTTTTTTTGAAATAAAAATATTTTCTAAAACAAAGTTTTTTATATTTCTATAATTTTAAATATTGTTTTTATATTTTTTCAAATAGAAATTTATATTTTTTTCAAACAAACAATAATTAAACTGCATATACAATAAAAATGTCTAATGAAATAAAATACATGTGAATCTAGTAGGGTAATAAAGATGTGAAAGAATATATTTTAGAAAAAAAAATTCTTTTAATATAACTTTAACTCAAAAAGTTAAAATAATAGATTTATAAATTTTATTTCTTATATATATTTTATTATTTTTATCGCTTTTTAATAATATGGAAACTTACTCTTATATTTAGATTCACAATAATAATTTTCTGGAAATTCAAAATCACGTGTAATATTTATTTATTTATTTACCTAATTTGACAAACTAATTAAAAATTGTATGTGAGTGATTTTTTTTAAAAGTAGTAGTTGCATTTGTCAACTTGGATTCAATAAGGACATTCGATGTTAGGAGAAAATAATACGACCCAAAATTGTATTATTGTGGAAGTTCTTCCACCTTTATCTTAATATATTATGCAATTTTATTCTCATTTACTCTAAGTTTTACATGGTTTTAGTCTTTTAAAATGTATAAGTGGAAGTTCATTTTTAAGTGAAATATTATTTACGTTTTTGAAAAATATCAATATAATTCAATTAATTTTCAGAAGAATTTTAGTTGCACTGAAGTATTTCGATTTCATGGATAAACGTTTTTATTATGCTATATTCTCTAAATAGACTTGTTAGGCATCATTCTCATTACATGAAAATGTTATTAAAAAAGTTTTAATAAAAACATTAAAAAATCATACTAAATTTAGGATAAAATTAT